>CAXKVW010000442.1:0-127238 GCA_964058825.1 Carex arenaria | reverse complement strand
GTTGTAAAAAACATTCGTTTAGATTGATAAATCGACCGATTAGTCGTTGGCGGTGATCAAACCGTCATAGATTTTCCCGATAATCGGCCAATTATTCTCTATTAATTGTTTAGCGATACCCTATCCGTCCGACAATCGTATACAGTTATCTACAACACTGTTACAAATATATTACAATTGGGTGTGTTTGGATTGTGTCAAAAATAGTATGGAATTAGCACTGTTCTTGAGTTAGTGACTATTCTTTTTTACTATTATATATTTGAATCATCTTAAAACAAAACAAACATCCCTAAAAAATTAGAAGCGTACAAGGAAGAGTTGAAGTATCTTCTTAACAAGCATAACTAAACTGATCGATGAATATGATTAATTGTGTTTGTTGTTTACTTAAATAAGTAATTAATTATATGGACCGTGCATGATGCATAGGTGTGTTGGGTCCATGCAAATTCAATTAATGCAAGAGCCTATAAAGATATTTTTATTAATTGAAACACACATGGACAAACCTTGTTTTTAGCTTCACGCCAACGTTTTGCTAGCTTGCTAATTATAGCTAATTATATCAACATCAAACCCACCATTTTTATATATCCTCATGAGTGAGTGAGGCTATGGTAATATGCATATTACGGATCAACTCGTGCTTTTAATTTATATTTTTATTTTTAAATTTTAAAGAGTTGATTTGAACAGTTAAATATGTTTTTCATATGAAAATATACTTGCAGATTAAACTTTACGTTTTTAAAAAAAAAATTATTTTATATAGGTAGAAATTAAAGAAGGTCTAGAATTTTCAAATCAAGTAACTTTCTACTATCTAAAAAATTCTAAAATATATAAAATTTGATACATAATTATATTTTTATATTAAAATCATGTTAAATAATTTAGATTGACTATTTAGATTTTAAAAATTAATATATAAATTCATAATGCGAGCCAATGTGTAATATGCATATTACCATAGCCTCGCTCTATGCTCATCAGGTCTGTTTAAGAAAATCAACATTGTAGATTTGAGCTTCAGATTTGAAGTATCTACTCTAGCATCAATTTATTCCAAAGATAAAGCAACATCCAAATTGGGTAAGGCTTATATAATATGGCCCAGAAAAGAACACAGAATATGGCCTAGTAAATGACATCAATTACATTGGGCCTATAAAAAATCCAAAAATATGATCTGGCCTAGGTAAAAGGGATCCATTACTGGATACGTAAATTTGGGCTTCTTTCTTCTTCTTTTTTTTTTTTGGTACTGGCAGAACTTTGGTATTGATTAAAAAGTTTGGCCAGTATAACATCAGTGTCATTTCAACCTATATAACACTAACTCCAAAACCTATCGAATCGATTTCGAACTGTGAATTCAAATCGTTCAAACCGATCTACTTCATTAGTTGTCTGTTTACATGCAAAATTTGATTTTTTTCGAATTTATTTAGTATAAAGTCAAGCAGTCAAATGTGTGAGTTTTTAAGTTAATTTTAATACATTCATTTTTCAATATTTTTACCGCTTAATTTGATACTAAAATAACTCGAAAATATAAAAAAAAAATTGCATGTAAACACATCACTCATAAAGTAAATCAGTTTGAACGGTTTGGATTAGTCGTTTGAAATCTATTCAATCAATTTTGAAATTAGTGTCATATAACACCGATGTCATACTAGCCGGGCTCTTGATTAAAAGCATAGTTGTAAATAACAATATGCGGTTGATTAATCAAAATTATGTGGATAATTAGTCAATTTTATTAAAATTATGTGTATATATTCATAATTTATTTAACTCATCAAACTTATCAAATAAATTAATTTAACTTAGTTCTATTATTATAACATGACACTACGCTTGTTTCTTCTTAATAGCAAAACATAAGCACTTTATATGTGTAGGTAACACATTTATTTAATGAAAAAATAAATTAAAGGATTAAGCTTTTTCAAATACTACAAAACATGATTTATAAAACTTATTATCATACACTATCTCCAAAACAAAAACAATGTGAAAATAAATATTCACTGGAAATAAATGGAAATAAACGGAAATAAATAGACGATTAAAAGAGAAAATGACTGATTAATCATTTTCATCCGCAAACAAGCCTCCGTTAAGTGTAATCATAATAGTTTGATCGCCGTTAACGATTAAACAGCCGTTAATTAAACCCTTTTTTTACAACATTGCTTAAAAGTGTTCAACCTCAATTCTACAATATCTCACTTTCTATGGTTATTAACGTTATACTTACCATATTCTAATTTGGCAATAATTAATGCTTAATTTTCCCTTTAATTTGGCATATAGAAATTCAGTGAATCACTGCATGTAATTGAGATCTGCCAGTACGGACCGACCGACGAATAATTTGCTTAAGAACAAAAACAACAATGGTGACAACGACAGTATAGTAACAATAAAATCTTGATATATCTTAGCAAATATAATCTATAATATTAATAATAGCATTCCGTAAAACTAATTATGAGATTAGATTTAGATCAGAGGCGGGTGGGGAAAAGGGGCTGGGGCTGGTCAACAGGTCCCATGAAAAAGAAGCAATTAGCAGCATCACCTTCTTTTTCTTTTTTGTTTTATACATAAATATATATATCATATGGTTATAGATGTACATAAATATAAAAAGAAAAGAAAAGAAAAGAGAGGTTGTGTACTGAATACTGCTCCATGGTTCTTTCTTTAGCAATAGCATGTCATCTCAATCACTGTTAGGGTTTCCACATGCCTACCTCACCTCCCTTGCCTTTGCCTCTCTATCAACTTTTCTTTTCTTTTTCCATTTCTCTTCTGAGACTGTTCTCTCAGCATCACTCTCAGAATCTTAAAGCCTAAAGCAAGATACCCCCCCACCCTTCTCTCTCTCTCTCTCTCTCTCTCTCTCTCTCTCTCTCTCCCCTTCTCTTTCTCTCTCATTATAGATATCTCTCTGGTCTCTGAGAAAGAAGCCATATATAGCTAGTGTGCACTCTCCTCACCTTCTCTCTCTAGCTTATCCTTCTCTGGATCTACTCAGAGCATAGCAATATACCTTGTCACAATTCACCAAAAAATTATAGTCATTCGCAAGCAAAATTCTTCAGAATGGTATTTACTTCAATTCCAGCTTATGCAGAGCCACAGAACTGGAATCAGGTATATATCTATATATATAAAAAACATCTTCTCTTCTCCATCTTTTACATCTTTTCTATCACGTCAGTTTTTCCAACTATCTATATTTTAAGAGAAACATATATATGTATATCTTATTCTTTTCTGAAAGGAAGCAAAACTTAGGAACTTAACAGTTAACACAGCATGTGTTTTGTAATTGCTGAGATTAATTAAGACAACATACATTTCATTTCTTAGCATTTTCCTTAGCACAAACACCCTGCCAAATTTCTCTTTTTTTTTCTTTTTGATTCCTTGGAAGAGGCACCCTTCTCTATCTCTCTCTCTCCTTTTTTTTTTTCATAGCAGAGCTTTTACTTACCTCCTGAAATATGCTTACAAAAAACATTTAAACAATTTCTTGACCCATTTTTTATCTCCACCTTTTAAATTATATATGTTCTAAAAACCTTCAATTTTGATACCTAGTTTGAATATACCCTTGTATATATTCTCTTCCTTTTATATTAATTAATTTGATAATTTCCACTAATCCATCTTCTGACTTATCTTTTTTTATAATTAAAAAAACAGCAGCAAGCCCCGGATACACCCACAAGTGTCTCCAAGACGGGCTCCGCCAACCGGCCATCTTCAATGACAGAACAAGCTCGCATGGCCAAGGTCCCACCACCAGATCCGACACTTCCATGCCCTCGGTGCGAATCCACCAACACCAAGTTTTGTTACTATAACAACTATTCGCTCACACAGCCTCGCCACTTCTGCAAGACCTGTCGCCGGTACTGGACTCGTGGCGGGGCTCTCCGCAATGTACCAGTGGGTGGCGGGTTACGCCGCAACAAGCGTAGCAAGTCGTCTTCTTCCAAATCATCCTCTTCATCTGCTACATCAGCTGGTGTGAATCGCCAGGTTGCTACCGGCAACGGTACTGCAAGCTCCAGCGGCACTGCTATTGCAAATCATAATGCTACACATCTTCCCTTCTTTAGTCCCTTGCACCAGATGTCACACAATTATGGCAACCCAAGCATGCCCAATTTAGGGTTAGGGTTTGCGAACATGCAACACATCGACTCCTTGGAGTATCAAGTGGAGAATAATAATACTAATAATAACAACGGGTTGAGTATTGGATTGGAACCATGGAGAATTCCAAATCAACAGGCACATAGCCTACCTTTCTTGCCTGGAATGTACTCTTTGGAGGGTGAAGGTATGATGAAATTATCGGCTCCGGGTCTCATCACACAATTCGCTTCAGTGAAAATGGAAGACAGTAATAACATGCCTAGTTTGAATTTGCCGCGTGCCTTCTTGGATAACCCGGGAAATGACATCTATTGTGCCGGTGGAGGGACCGGTTTTAGTACAAGTTGTGAAGGTAATGGTGGATGGACAATGGATCTTGCCGGATTCAATTCTGCGTCTATTCAAAGCAATATAATGTGAGTTATATTTTAATATATGTAGTGCTAGGTCGAAGGTTTAGGGGGTTGAAATTTATATTATGTGTGCTTCTTTTTATATCTTTTCCTTTAATTAGTATGATATAATTAACAGGAGTGTGCTCTCTTCTTTTCTTTTTCTTTCTTTCTTTTCTTTTAACTGTACTAGACAAAGAAGGAATGTTTATCAATGGAGAAGGTTAGGTTTCTTTTTGTTTGCTTGTTATAATATGAAGAACAATTTAATGGATTATGTCTGATTTGTTGTTTAGCAATTGAAAGAAGTTTTAATTTGATGAAGATCTTGTGTAAAGCATGACATATATGTAGTATCATATTTCTTTTGTTAGATTTTTCTTCTTCCTGAGTTCTATATATGGAGTCAGCCAATTGTTAATGTGGTATGATTGTTGAAGAAGGTATATTAGTATATAAACATACACATATGAAATGTTACTTACCGATATATATGATGCATGCATGAATGATAAGGTAATTACATTGGCCTGATGATATATATCATGGAGAATCAGCCAATTATATCATGATATTTTGAGATGACTAACAATTAATATGATGGAATTACATTAGCCAATTATATCATTATTTGCTTCTGATGAAGAACTAACAATTAATATATGAAGTTCTCTCTTTCAAAGCCATGCCAGCCACTATTTATTTTTTGTTTTCAAAACATATGATTTTGTACCTACATTACATCTCTTTTACCTAGAAGAAATATTAATTTCCATTTAAGCATAAATCCTTGCATAAAATCACAATAATACATGATAAACGCTTGAGCCGGCTCTAACATCTAATTAATACATTTGCGGTTTAGTAAATTAAAGCTCGGTTACTCGAATCTGTGTACACCGAATTAATATTCCATTTTTTTTTCCATCTTCCAGGTAATTTCTTTTGATTTATAATTTGGTTGGCAACATGGCCGAGAGGAAATGCTAGAGGCCGACCAGTACACGTCTGTCTGGCTAAGTATTATTCATCACTAAAGATCATTTTTCACTTTAAGTCTCCTTCATACCAACTAATTGTGCACTAATTGTGTACTCGAGGAGACCCGTCTTTCTTTTATCTTCTTTCAGAAAGAAGCCATCACCACCTTACTGTTTCAAGTAATTAAATTCTATGTGTATATCTAGAACACAAGTCAAGATCAAGCTGATGTTATGCTTTCAATATTGATGTCTGTCATAATGCTAATTTCCATACTCGGTTTGTTGTTCTTTCTGCAAATTTTATGATACCTTTCTTTTACATAGAACTTCTACAGTGACTCTTTTGCACAATTTCACATATCCAACATACTTTATATATATGAGACAACAAGAAATTAAAGTAGAAGAGCAGCAACAAATGAAATAATTAATAACTTTTTTATGTAGAAGAACAACACCAACACATGCCACCTCCCCCAACAAAGTATGCTAATTTATATGTAAATTCTATAACATATTACAGCTTTAACAGCAAGTTGAAATATATATATATATCATTACTGGGTCTTCATGTTTGTTGTAATGCCATATCTAGAACGACATCAAGTCCAAGAAGAAAGTAAAGACTGCGAACCTCTACATGAAATTCATTGCACTGATCTCCAGTCTAACAACTTTAAGCATCTTTTGGTTTAAAAAATATAATACAGCATTTGAAGGGAAATGATCATTAAGCTTTGAACAACTGTTTTTTCTCTTCTTTTTAGAGATCCTTGATGGACCAATCAACAAAGACCATTCTCTCCTGCATTGAAAACTGTGCGATATGTTTTTTTTAGCTAGGTTAATTATCCTATGATTTACCCTTCTAATAGAATGCTTCTTTTCCAGTATATGATTGAGAAGTTGACATGCATGCGAGTCATGGTTACTGGCATGTATATATGCTTCATGCTATAAGGTATATATATATATGAAATCAAGTGGCGCGCAAGGGATTCAGATAAAAATGGTTTAATTAACGACTTAATTGTTTGATTGGTGGAAAGCTGGGTTAACAGCTACTTAAAGAATCCAGTTGTTTTCCTCAAATTATTAGTGCATCAGTATGGGCATGCATATATATATTTATATCAATATAAAATACCGAGCATCACACACACACAAAACACAAAGATCTTTAGAAAAAGATATGATAAGTGGGACTGTATGTATACAAATTATAAAATATATATGGAATATGCACTATTATAAAACAAATTGAGGCCAAATTTTGTTTGAAAAAAAACAAACAGTATAAGTTGGGTGGATAAAAAGTTTCATGTTTACCCTTGTACAGAATATATATATATATATATATATATATATATATGAGGAGGGATCAAGTTACAACACTTGAAAGTTACAACATCTATTTTTTTCGTTTTCAAAGTCCAAATCGTCGATCCAAACCGTTAGATATTCAATCTATATTAAAATGTGCTTGGAGACCAAATTTTACATTTTTTGAAATTTTTTTGCTATTTATTAAGATGGGTACAAAATCGCTGTTTTTATTTAAATTCTGCACCATTAAAAAACAGCGATTTTGTACCCATCTTAATAAATAGCAAAAAAATTTCAAAAAATGTAAAATTTGGTCTCCAAGCACATTTTAATATAGATTGAATATCTAACGGTTTGGATCGACAATTTGGTCTTTAAAAATGAAAAAAATAGATGTTGTAACTTTGTTGTAACTTTCAAGTGTTGTAACTTGATCCCTTCTATATATATATATATATATATATATATATTATGATTACATAGTATTCTTGAAATAGTACATATAACACATCATGTTAGAAAAAGAGAAGTGCATGTGATGTGAGCGACAAAGAGACATTCACTTTATATGGGCATATTCTTTTCAGATTTGATGTATAGGTGTGCTTGTATATATTAATAACATTTTAGTATACATGTATTATGTATAGTTGCCACTCTAATCTTGTTATTAGTTATTATTGTGTGGCTCCACTGAGTACTCTTATAGTTTTATTACCTTTATAGGTGTGTGTGGTGTGTGTGGTGTGTGTGGTGTGTGTGGTGTGTGTAGTGTGTGTGGGTGTGTATGAGAGAGAAAGAAAGAGAGAGAATGAAGGGGGCACAGAAAACCAAGCAGAGGTAGATTTAGATTAGGTCCCTCAAGAAAATCCATTTAGCAGCCTTAGAACAAGAAGCAAGGACATGCCACATGCACTTGCCAAATGAATTCCTCTCCAGTTGATTCCCAAGTCAAGGCATCATATCTTTTACACACCCTCTCTTCATTATACTATTCTAAGTTTGAATTCTCTATCTCTATAATAGTGTTTAGTGTATGTTGGAGAAAAGAGAGGAGAGAGAAAGGAGAGAGAGAGAATCTGGAATGATGTCAGTGAGATCAGGCTTTGGCGCACTCCGATGCAGTCTCCTCCTTTGCAGCAGAGAGACACAGAGAAGAATAAAGCGCCTCCCTCTACCCAGGCCCCATTTCCCATTTTTCAATTACTCCTTACTGTTTACTGTTATTCTTCGTTGCTTCCCATTTTTCAATTACTACATAATTATAACTACTTGGTACTAGCAGAGCACATAAGAAAGAGCCAGACTTGTGTGAAGTTTGAACAGAGAGAGCGTGCCTTTGATCCACAACTAAATTCTCACCAAGTAAACAATCCAAACTCCAACCTCAACCCAATCAATAATATGTACAAACATACATCATATAAAGATTATTAATTAAATCATCTCCCGTTACTCACTTATGCGACACATACACAGATCAACCATAATTATATAATATACCTCCTATTTAACAAGAAATTAAATAAAACTAAACATCTTCACGAGCTTGTGATAACTGTTCAACTAGCTCATGCTCGAGACCTGAACCACGACCTAAACCAAAACCCGAACCAGAACCCGTCTCCTGATTGGATTCCTCCTGCTTCCGTACCAAAAACCGGCTCATCTTCTCAAGTAATAGTGCTGCTTTTCTCTTCCCTCTGTCTGTGCCGTTGACGGCCAGATCCCTTATTGGGCCAAGTAATCCGCATTCCTCGGCCCAGCCCAAGAACTTTTCCCCTTCCTCTCCATTACAAAGGTGCACCAAGACTGCAGCTGCATTCTCTCTATTCCTACCGGACCCACTCCGTACTGTGTCGACAAAAATCGGTACAGCTTCAGCCGTACCAATTGCCAATTTTCCCTCAGGATGGCTTGCCAGTATTGCCAAAATAGCCATCGCCTCATCAATCATTGACCCAACCGGGTCGGTCACCAAACCCATTACAAGCGGTACCACCCCGGACCGTACCGCCTTCCCCTTGTTCCCCTGGTATATGCATAAATTAAATAAAGCTGTAGCTGCATCTTTTTTCCCTCTGGGACTCCCATCACTCAGCAATGATACCAGTGCTGGAATTGCTCCCATTGCACCAATTGTTACCTTATTCCCGTCTATAGTTGAAAGACTAAACAAAGTGGCAGCAGCATTTTCTCTAGCCTCCATGTTCCCATTTTTTAACACAAAGACAATCCCAGGGACACAACCAGAGGCCATTATCCCGGCCTTGTTCTCCTCGCAAATAGAGAGGTTAAGAAGAGCTGTGACTGCATGCTCTTGGGTGCGCAGATCGAGGGAGAATAGCAAATCTTTTAACAAAGGGACTGCCCCGGCCTGGGCTATGGAAAGTCGGTTCCCTGCATTTCGCTTTGCAAGAAGTCGAATCTCTCCGGCAGCTGAGTGCTGGGCCTCCGGATCCGATGAACTCAGCTTCACCAAGAGCGCATCAAGATCTGTGCGAGGGGATGATAATGAGGAGGGAGTGGAGGGGCGCTTTGGTGGGTCCAACCCATTAGACTCGCACCATTGAGTGATCAGACTTCTTAAGACATAATTAGTGGTCAGAGATCTGTGTGCCAACCTTTGTTGAGTGCTGGGACAGGTGTCATGCCCTGATGCAAGCCATTTTTCAATGCAAACCCTCTCATATGTCTGAAAATATTAAAATGTTATATTTTTATTTTTATTTAAAATACATTGCCAATAATATTTATGTTTTACAAGCATTAATTTATTAATCAAACTAAAATTAAGTAAGATTAAAAAATTACCTGACCAGTAGAGACAATAACAGGGTCCTGCATCAATTCTAGACTAATTGGGCACCTGAACTCATCTGGTATTGGTATAGGTACTGAAACCCGATTCTTCATCTTTGCATCAGGCAAGATCAGATTTGGATTGCCTATGGTACCCATTACTGGGTTTCGGGTCTGGACAAAATCCTTTATCTTTTTTAAAAGCATACACATTTTTTCTATGCTTTCACCTGGGTCGTTGCCTCCAGTGGAGACAACCATCTCATGCATAGCAAGAGATTCTTGTTTTAGGTCAGATATTGTTATTAAATGAAGCTTATCAGATAGGTTTTGAAGAATTTCTTGATCCAGGTTAAATTCGTATGGGTTATTGTATATGGATTGTAGATCACGGTGTAGTTCTTCTGACGGTGGGTTATTTATCTGCTCTTTGGCTCGTTTTAATTGTGAGTGTATCAGCTCAACCTGAGAGAAGAATATTTAGACAAAACAAAATAAAAAAAGGAATATATGCAAAATGACATCACAGGAAACTCTTAGCTGAGCTAACATGATCCAACGTCAACCATTAATACAAATCAAATACAATGGGAGTTATAAAATGATATTAAATCAGCCCAAAAAATATCAAATTTCAGACATTAACTTCTACATACACTCTTTCTCGTTAATCACTTGCAAACAAATTCAGTCTTTGATGAAGAAATAAGTCTTGATGCTTTCATGCAATTTTTTTTGGACCATCAATCGATAAACAAAACTGTTTCAATGTGGGCGGTATGGCATTGTAGGAATGAAAGGATGTATGAAGGGAAGACTCCTGACCTCAAACTGCTTCAAACTTTCCTCAAGCAAGCAAATACGGAGTCTATGTTGGCTTAAGCTGTGGGGATAAGTGCATGTCAGAGGGGGTCGCTATCACTGGTACAGGAATATGAGGCAGATTACCAGTTCACATGCTATACTGACGGCTCCTGGAAAGAAGCATGGCAAGGCAGCATAGAGGTGGTGATTCAAAATGAAGGAACTTTGCTTCTATACAAATCTGAAGGTGTAATGGCGAGCTGCTCCCTTCAGGTGGAGGCCATGGCGCATAAACAAGGCATTTAACAGGTACTGATTATGAGAATTACAAATTGTGTCTTCTACACTGACAGTCAGACACTTGCTGAAAACTGCAACCAGTTGAAGCCCCCAATTGAATCGGACTGGAGAGCATTTACTGAGATGTTTTCTTATGGAAAAGTTTCAAACTAAACAGGGGACTCAGGTGCGAACACACTTGGCAGATCATCTAGCAAAACTGGGGAGAATACAAGGATGGCAGTATGAGGGTTATACATTTCCACTTTTCAAAGAATAGGAATTGAAATTTTGTAATAGGGTAGACTATTGCTCTGAGAAAGAGTAGGAAGACTTGCACAAGAGATGCAGGGGAGAGAAGAAGGGAAGGTGAATCGGTGTCAGAAGAAATGAGAGATCAGCAAAGGGAAGGAGCAGGTAAAGGACAAAAATGTCATTTATTTTTTCATTAATATTAATAAGTTTTTTTTAATTGAAATAAAAGATGGGATATTAATAAATTAAATGAATGATGGGGAATTAACTAATTTTAAAATTTTGATGGGTAAATATCTAATTGATGAAATTATAATGGGTATTTCTCTATCATCACTGGCCTGGTCTGACATATGGCATGTAGTTTCCTGTGATGCGCCAGTACAGGTACAGTAATCCCGAATAGATAAATCAGTTCGAGACTGGTGCCGAATCAGTAATCCCTAATAGGTAAATCAGTTCAAGACTGGTACCGAATTAGTAATCACTAATAGGTAAATCAGTTCTGACATATGGCAAGTAGTTTCCTGTGATGCGCCAGTACAGGTGCAGCAAAGCTTAAGACTGGTACCGAATCAGTCAATCTGAGGCAGACAACCGAGATGTATAACATTATGAGAAGGATAGACATGCCTGTTCTCTGACTTCATCGGAAATACCGAGTTCATCATAGGTGATTACATCAAGAGACTCAACCAACTGAGATATTACTTGTTGATGCCTTTTCATAAAGGCTTCTTTCTCTAGTACCTGCATGCAATGCATATAGTATATTAAAATCAATTAAGTATAGAACCTATTAATCAATCAATGCATAAATAATTCATTATCTGTACCAAAAAAATCTTGCTTCCCTCGCTCGCATAGTTGAGAAAGTCCTTGGCTTCTCCCAGCGCAGCTAGAAGCGGTTCAAGGGTGCGTTGCACCGCCGGGTCAGGGGTGGGGCCGGGTCCTTTATCGAGCAACTCTTCCGCAAGAGGGTCGAGAAGCTTGATGCGACGTGATAGGGCATGAAGCAGTTTCCTGTAGGAATTTCTGAAATCGGGGATGGCAGCTATCTCCTCCAGCAACGCCGACAGTCTCGCCGCCGGGGAAGAAGGCGGAGAAGCGGAAGGGGAGTGCAAGGGGGAGTAGTAGAGCTTGTCGTCTTCTTCCTCCATTCAACTTCAACTCGGATAGGGTCTCTCTCTGTCTTTCCTTTTGTTTTTGTTTTGTTGTAAGAGACTAGGAGCAGAAAGGGTTGCCCAGAGAGAGCAGAGAGAGAGAGAGAGAGTCGAAGAAGAAGCAATGAATGAAATGAATTGAGTAGCGTTCTGATCCACTAAAGTAACTTAAATTTTGAGTTTGGATCCATACCGTGATCTGCTGTGGCACGGATATTGATGGTTCTCTTGGATTAGCCTAACTATAATCGGACGGTTTATATGAAACCTAAAAAATTAGGTTACATTGGGGTTTCAGAGCCGCGTTAGGCATCACATCAGTTTATGTAATTTGTGTAGAAAACTGGAAAATGTAGAATGAAAATTCAAAGAAGCAAACGCACTGACTTGGTCTTCGCCGAATTCCAGGATCTTCTGCGGATGGATTGAATTTATGAATATGAATCGAGCGTGAATCACAGTGTAATATTCTAATCCCTTTCACATGAATGCTGAGGGTTCAGCCACAGAGAATCAAGATTAATTGACGAAGGATGTGAACACGGGCAGGTGCCATTTTGGCCGAGGCGGGAGGTGGCTAGCAGCTATTGGTCCGTACTCCGTACTCCGTAGACCGTAGTCAATTCAATTGTGGTGGGTCCTTTCTGCAAGCCTCAGTGCGGTGCATAATTGAACGAAGACTGTTTCATGGTACAAGCTGATGCTACCAAGATATCTATCAAACAATACTAGTTAATTATTTAATAGTTTGTGGTACAAATACAAACAAGCTGCAACAAGGAATTTTTTTATAAACCATAAATAGAAATGTGAAAGATAGAAAATTAATATGATTAATTCAGAATTTCGAAAAACTATAAAAACCGAAAATTAATCTCGGTCTGAAAAAAAAAAATCTCAACTGTGACTAGATTGGGTGAAAAGTTTAAAAAAAATTAAAAAAAAATGGGAAGACCCAATTTTAATTTGAGTCTGAGGAAATACAAAATTTCAAACGGAAATTAAATTTCTGTTTTTATGGTTTTTCGAAATTTCAGTTTATAAAAAAATTCCCTGCAACAAAGCACAGATTCATAAAAACTGTAATTCATACAAGTGCAGAATCTTCAAAATACAATTATAGTTAAATTATTTGTTTGATATAATATTTATTTAATCCGTATGTAGTGAGAACTTCTGCCGGTCTCATATTTGAGAAGGGATCCACTTACACTTCTTTTTTGTAACAGTGGATTACACTCTATATTTTCAAAGTCTTCCAAACTGTTCAACATGATGAATATATTAAAATATACTTGCAGATCAAATTTATATTTTTTGAAGTTTTTTACTATTTATTAAGTATTTTACAAAATTATTCTTTTCAGACTATTGAATTTTTGTACTTATTTTAATAAATAGTAAAAAAATTCAAAAAAAATGTAAAATTTGATTTGCATGTACATTTTAACATATCCATCATACTTAACGGTTTGGATCGACTATTTGAATTTTGAAAATATAGAGTGTAATCCGATCTCACTAAAAAAGAGTATAAGTGGATCCCTCGTATTTATAATTTATCACATTCAAATAATAATAATATTTTTTTTTAACAATTACTTGCAACTTTCAAATCTTGACATTGAACTCGCCACTAGATACAATATCGATCATTGTGTGCTACAAAGGACTAGGTATAATATATATTGTATTTTCTTTGATTGGTTTATTTGTCCAAACTTTGTTTAGCTAGGGTTCCCAAAAAGTTGTAGCCTGATTGAAGCATGACCATTTATAACTTAAATGCACAGCATGTCATGATTCGAGTTCACAAAAAGTTGTACGTACGGTGGCGATCGCATCATCAAAACTGAAATGCTGAGAGAGATGCTTATCAATGAATTTTATTATCACAAGAGAAGTTCAAGCTCCATTTTTGTTGTAAACTATTTAGATGAGGAGGGTTCAAATGTACTCAAATTTTTATGTTTCTATTTGCTTCTAATTTTTTTTATCTCATTTATCTTTATTTTCAAAGTCTGAATAATTGATCTGAACTGTTCAACATGATCATCACAATAAAATATACTTGGAGACCAAATTATATATTTTTTGGAATTTTTTTACTATTTTTTAAAATAGGTACAAAATCATTGTTTTAAGGAGATTTTGGACCATCCGATAAAGTGATTTTGTACGTATCTTAAAAAATAGTAAAAAAATTCCAAAAAATATAAAATTTGGTCTCCAAGCATATTTTATTATGAAGGTCATGTTGATCAATTCGGATCGATTGTTCGGACTTCGAAAATAAAGATATAGGATTGGGAGCAAACAAAAGCATGAAATTTTAGGTGCATTGGAACCCACCTCTATTTAGGTATATGTACCAATTAGGATCAGAACCATGTGCAATTAGCTCATTAGCATCTTTTATTAATTAATAGTAATCGTTAATTGAATAGGTTAAAATACTTCATTGTTTGCGTGCCCTATTGCCTCACATCCTTATATTTGTTTTCATAGTTTAAATAGGCAATCCGAACTGCTCAACATCTCCATATTAAAATGTGTTTAAAGACTAAATTTTATATTTTTTAGAATTTATTTACTATTTTTTTTAGATAGGTACAAAATCACAATTTTTTGGACTATTTTAATATGGAGATCATGTTAAGCAGTTTGAATCTCGTGTTTGGACTTTGAAAACGAAGATAGCTATGTGGGCATAAATATCATCCGAAAAACAGTGATTTTGTACTTATCTAAATAAATTCTAAAAAAAATATAAAATTTAATCTTCAATCACATTTTAATATGGAGATCATGTTGAGCACTTCGGATTGCATGTTTGGATTTTTAAACGCAAGATAACAATGTGAGACTGGAGCACAAAATCGATGAGCCATTTTAACCCTACTTTTGTTCATTTTGTCTCTCAAGAACAAATAAAATAAAGAATCCCTACATCTATCTTAAAACCTAGCTTGAATTCAGTCAGTATTGTTACTCCAAATATTAACCTTATTCAATAGTGGTAACAGACTCACAGTTTATGTATTAACATATTAAAAGTTGGAAAAATACGAAGGTTGAAAAAGTATTTAGAGAAAAATAATATATTACATTCCTTTGGTTATGGCATAACTCATTAAGGTTCAGTTCGGCCAACCAAAAAAAATGAATGTGGGGTTGGATTTTGAACATAATTTTACTGTTCACGTTAACTAATTTGTTTTCCCATGTGAATAATATATCTGCCAAACATGATCTAAATTTGTAGAGAACATGATTGGTTCATTCATAGTGGGCTTGTTACTTAGAAGATCAAGTTCTAGCATATTTTCTATTTTAGTCCTACAATATAATTTCACATCACAATCAATCTTTCAAAAAACAACTCACTTAATTGGACAAGCAACCAATACAAATTGGGATTCGTATCCTCTTAGGTACTTTAGACGATTTCTTTCACTTTACGGTTTGTGATTAAATTTCAGCCGCTTTGGAATTCAAGCTAGTGCAGGGGGAGTATTATTGGGTTTTGAGATTGGTGCCAAGTTAAAAAGATGCAGTAATAAAGAGGATGTGAATTCTGTAAATTGTAGCCGATATGAGATAGGAGTAGGTCCGATGGGCATCAGACCTACTTTTAGGTTCAATTAACTCTAACACTGTACGATTAGCATTAAGATTAGTGAACACGAAAATTAAAACAGCCCTGCAGGAATTTTAATGTATTTAGCACGGATCTTAATGCAATCGAATGATCATTTCACCCATTGAAGCAAAGTAGGTCCGATGGGACTCTGAATTCAATTTTTATCCATGCAAGTTGTTTCTCCAAATTACAAATTTACGACCCAGATATGCTCAAATAAAAGGCCCGTGGGCCGTGGGTATATCATGGACTTTACCATAAACAAAAGGCCTGGTCCTAATTAAAAATGGTCCTCGCGCTAATAACGATAAAATCAAGGGCTCTTCACAAAGTTAAAACTTTTTATATAAACCAAACTCACCCCTGCCCGCCGACTACGACTAGGGTTAGGGTTTTCTGCGCCTCTCAGTCTCAGGTCTGTCTGTCTCTCTCTCTCTCTTAATATTTCTAAAAATGGCACCGAAGCAATTTTCTTTTGATATTGATCTGGCTGTTTGTGTGTCGGAAATCGTGTTTAGAAATGGCACCGAAGCAACCAAACACGGGACTGCTGGTGGGGATCAACAAAGGCCATGTCGTCACTAAACGGGAGCTGCCTGCTCGCCCGTCCAGCAGGAAAGGGGTAATTTTTCTTTTTCAAGCATTTTTTCTCGGTTCGTTTGATTTCTCATATGAGTATCATCGATTGCTACTTTCATCGGTTCTTGTAGTTGAAATACTGCCTGATCGTATGTTTAGATTGTCACTTTTAACAAAATCTGACCTGATAGATTAGTTCCTGCTGTATTTTCAGTTTACATTTGCGGCACTATTGATTTTGAGGTAATTTGTACTATTATTTTTCTTATTTCACGATTAATTGTGGGAGATTATCAGATCAATATCTGTACTTAACTTCATTCGTCTTATAAATCAGAATAGTTGTCTGCAGTTTTTTTAATATCCCAAAGTTGTATGAACAAAAATATATTGATAAAGTATGAGATGCTGAAGTATCATATATCCTTTATACGTGATATTTATATGATATCTTCCAACTAATTATGCAGGATGTATGTCTTATGACTCATATCTAACATATGAGTGTTTTCTGGTAAATCATTAGTTTCTTATTAAATATTAACTTCTGAATGAATTTGTATTTCTTGTCTAAACTGAAGACACGCATAATCTTTTATTATATAAAGCATTGCGGATACCAGAATATTAGATCACAAGATGCATTTTTGTTATGTGATTGTTGTCTCTTACATAATCCTTGATTGTTTGAAATGTGTTCAGCAAACAAGCAAGAGGGTTCACTTTGTGAGGAGCCTGATAAAGGAGGTTGCTGGCTTTGCCCCTTACGAGAAGCGCATCACTGAACTGCTCAAGGTGGGAAAAGATAAGCGTGCCCTTAAGGTTGCCAAGAGAAAGCTCGGGACCCACAAGCGTGCCAAGAAGAAGAGAGAGGAGATGTCCAATGTTCTTCGCAAGATGAGGTCACTTTTATCTCAAAATTCTTCTCAAACTTTTCCATTTATGTGTATCTTTGCTATCTCAATGTTATTGAAGGGCACAAATGAAATTGTTCTGTGCATATTTTGATCTATTTAACTTGTTAATAAAAGGGAATAAATAGGCTTGTTCAGGTAGCTTAACCTAATGCATTTTTTTAATGTGGTGTGCAGGTCTGCTGGGCATGGACATGGTCCCACAGATAAGAAGAAATGAGTTTACATTTTTGAAATTCCTATATTGGTAGAGACAGCAGTATTTTTGTTTGAAGTAGTGTTGAGAAGTTGATTTTTTTTTGTGATCAAGACATTTGTACATCTATTTTGGTTTTTTGTTAGCCTCTTTTAATTTATCAGTGTTACACTTGAATATTGTGCTGCCCAATTATGTTCGAGTATGGATGTTTACTTAATCTGTCATCTATTGATCTGAGAAAGGCTTACTAAGGCATTGGCATTTTATTATCAGGAAATTATTCTTGGTATTTTGTGTGCTTGATATGGTATTGTTCCCCTGAAGGTATCTATCCCAAAAGCAGTAATATGAGGTGTATTTAATTGACATAAGATCTTAGATCAGCTTCTCTATTGGTAATTTTTGTGATCAGCTTCTTTATTAATGGTAGATTGATATTGTTTTTTATGCACGTACAAATCAACTCTAGTTTGACATATAATTTAAATGAAATAATTCACATTTATGTCAATGAAAACAACTATTCATTTTGATTTATGACTAGAGCCTGAAGTTTATACAGAAATTGGAAGTTGCTTTTCAGATTGGTTTGCGTTGGAACAGTTTTTGATAAGCATATTGAACCGTTTGATTTGAGATCTAGATCAGTTGTCTTGATTATGGATCACTACTGGGGTACAATTTGCATGTCTAAAGAAGACATAACTAACCATCACTGCTGTTGCTAGATTTACATGTCTAAAGAGGATATTAGTCGCTGTCTGATTGTGATTCGAAGGAAATGATGATGCAGCCTGGCCAGAGATTCAAATGAGAGAAAGGTGCCGTCTTATTTCTAGAAGAAAATAATCATTTGGATAAAATAAAGGGAGAAAAGATCGAAGAAAGAAAGGGCATATGGAGAGAAATGGAAGTTACAAAGAAGAGAACGGTACAAGAAAAGGCACATGTGGTACCAAGGGTACCATTCATTAATGTTATTTCATGTATATGCTTTTCATGTTCTGTCATTTTTCATCTAAATTAACTGTAAAATAAACGAGTTTGTTCATGATTTGACATTCTACAATAAGAGAATTCGTACTATGTTTATATTGCATTTCACAATATTCTCTACGGTTGGTATTAAGGTACAATTTAATTTTACACTCAAGTCAGGATAAGCATATTTCTGTCATAATTGACCTGGTAACTAGCCTGTACAATTCCTTACGAGAAAGATTAACACTACGAACTGACAAGTACAAGCTACACAGTGTACTAAGGGGACGAAGAAAAGAAATCAACAAATGCCTGTCTTGATGATCTCTCTATCAACTAGGTTTTATCACATCATTGGCACATGAAACTTATTATTATGAACAAACACATGGGGTTAAGTGTATGACCATGACAATTTGGAGTAACCAAGCGGGTAATAATAAATGGATTTTGTGATAATATATACAATTTGGAGGATCTTCTGGCAAACATTCTATTGTCATTCAGGAGATAAAAATTACTGACGACTTTCATATTGTATATGTTGAGCTTAATATAGGATTAATAAAACAAATCCTTGATTAGAAAGAACCTTTGTATTTGTTGAGTTATAAACCATAATAATAAATTACGTGGTATAGAAACTAGCATAAAAAAAAATCATTTTTATGAACTTGCAAACTTACAATAGTACATTTGATTGCTAATATGAAGTTGGTACTAGAAACTTTAGCAAAAGATTATTTTAATTTCAGTGGAAACATAATGTTGCAAATGATTCGAGTCTATAGAAAAGCACACCGATATTTGCAAATTCCAAACTATAGCAATTTAGCAATTCCCCTGATGTTGCAAATTCCACCCCAATCATTGTTACTAGAAACTCTTACAATTGATATTCCTCATCAGAACTTGCATAACCATTCCTTGGTGTTGTTTAGCATGATATTGGCAAAAGAAAGAAAATTTATAATCATTTTAACACTTATCCATGTTTCAACTTCTTGAGATATCAAATTATGTTAATTCACTCTCATAATACAAGTCCAATAATAATCAACAACAATAGCTTCAATGTAAAATTTTCCTGTAAAAGTCATCTCTGGAAAAATGGTAATTTATACCACTGAGAATTAGGGGTGTTCATTGGTTTGGTTCGGTTAAAACTGAAATAAGCTCAACATATACAAACCGAACCAACCGAAATAAACATATGAGCCGAATTAAAACCGAACCAAATAAGAAATTAAGTCAAAATAAACATACTGATATCCCATATCCAACTGTTAATATAAAAATTTTAAAAGAAAAAAACACCAGCAGAATATAACTATATAATAATTGATTGATGTGATCAATAATGCAGTCATACTCTTTTTTTACAAAAACGACACACCACAGGAGCAATCTGTTATCCAAAACACACAAACAATGATATGTTTTACGGTCTTAATCACACACATCTTTGAACCCCCGTATCAGAAAACATACAAAAAGATACTTCAGAAATTATAACCCCCCTGTATCGATACCCCTGGAACCAGTAAACCTTCTCACTATTACAACTATTTTGATTCTTCTACAGCTTGGTACCATTAGTACCAGCTATGTATCCAGTGACTAGTGCCTTGGTACTTTCACTACAGAAATCAGTAGAACCACATCTCTCATCAAAACAAAATAATCCAATTGTACAAAAAGTGCATCTGATCATGTGTATTGAAGTACAAATTCTTCAACAACAACAACCAAACATTTAGTCCCAAACAAGTTGGGGTATGCTAGAAATAAAACCCAATCATAGTCTTAAAGTACAAATTCTTCATATTTAAAAATAGAAACAAAGCAACAATTCAACAAAACAGAAGCAACACAACACAGAAGGAGCTCCGCTCCTAAGCAACAAAAAGCATTTCAAGCACAAGGAATAAGTTGCCAAGATAATTTACCAGATTTGTTCCACTTGATTCTCGGTGAGAGGCTATCGGTATCAAGGTTGTGGCCGGCCACCGCCTTCTCTTACCTCACCTCCTAACCAACCAAGGAGTTAACAAGAAGCAGCAACAGCCAGCAGGGACCAAAATGGTGGAAACCTTAGACCGGGTTTGAGGAAAGAGGGGGAGAGAGATTTGTTTAAATCGCAAATTTTTGTGTAAATCGCACAACAAAGAAATTTTGAAAGAAAGAGAATCAGTAACCTAAGACGGGGAAAGAGGGAAACCAGGTTACAGGGGAGAGAGAGAAAGATGGTCAAGTGGTCAAGGGACATCGTGCGTGCAGAGAGAAAGAGATGGGCTGGGTTCGGCGATTCGACATGTTTGTACTAGGGGTCAGGGTTGAAGCTACAGCAGGAATAGAGGTACAGCGCGACAGAGGAAGAGATGGGCGGTTTGGCGATTGCACAGGTGAATATAATTAGGTTGGGTTCGGTCGGTTCGGTTTAGTAAGTTTTGCAAAGTTCTAAACCGAACCAATTACGATAAACCAAAATAAATAAAAAATTACCGAACCGGTCCATGTAAACAGAAAAACTGAACCAATCTGTCCAAACTTTTTCAGTTTGGTTAAAAACCAAATAAACCGGACCCAATGAACACCCCTAACTGAGATACTTAAATCAAAATTGATTCAGTACCAGACAAGAAGGTACTGAAACTACACTTCCCGGTGTCAGTTTGATCTCATTTCATGTCTTCTTTCCCTGGCCTATTTTGTAATGAATTAGAGATTTACAGAGCTACATAAACTTAGTATCACCAGGATCTAGTGAAATAACCCCTTAATAACACCAGTTGAATTTGTATCCATGCATGCTAATACTTGTGCAAAACAGGTTAACAAGCTATTGTAATAAATACAACACAACTTAAAATACAAGATGAATATTTTGTTTCTAAATTCAAATACAAAGATAAATAAGGGCAATTTTTTTTTTCTTTTTAAGTCAAAACACAAAAAGAGGTTCCTAGTTTTATCAATACCCACCACGTGTGCAGTTCCAAGTTTTATTATTGTAAAAGAAACACCTGATCTCCACTTTCTTTCCTTCCAAAGCAGGTTATGATGTGGTGAAGAAAAGGACAGCAAAGACACAGATCAAAATGATGAACCCGGTTTAAATTAAGCAAAAGCAGGTTTGATTGGGGTGCTCGGTTTATCATACACTTAATCTGGATCTTAAAATCGAACAACTTGGCCCATCAAACCAAATTAGGTTCAACGGGTATCAGACCTTCCTCTCATTTGGTTCCGTAATTGTAAATTCAGGAAATTTTGAGTTACAATTTTGCTAACACTTCTAATGTTGGTTTTGGAATTTCAACTGAAAGTTCAAGGTTTATCTTATATTGTAGCAGTATACAAGGATTGCTTGAGTTTGACTTAATGCCCAAAATTTGAGTAAGCTTTAACATTACATGCATGATCATATGTAAATATGTATGCTTATACTTTTCTGCTAAACTGGACCTTTTCTTTTTGAAGTAATGCAAACTTCTTGTATGCTGTCACTCAAGTTGAGCTCCTCTCGAGTAGTTTCTGAACTAGTGGATACAGATAGTCTGATACCTATGAAATACCCCGTCTTCCGACATTTTTGAAGACGAGCAAAATATATTTCCTGAGATACAGAGGTACATTAACCTAGTTCATCAGAGCATTTTGGCATAAAAAGAGAATATAAGCATCAAAAGAAGTTCAAAAATGAAAATATATCAAATGTCTCACTACAAAGATAACTTTAAATTATCAGGCAAGCTTGCATATATCCTCATACTCCACAGCTTGCAAAACCCTTCCGTCATAAACCCCCTTTTCAATCTGAACTTTTGCACAAAATTTACGCGTGTCAACTGATAAAAGCTTCGCATTCGACCCCCTATATGCCCCATTCACTATTTTAACAAGGCCTCCAATTTGGGGAATAACAGTCTCTAATTCATCTTGATCAATTCTTAATTTGTGTTTAGTTTCGAGCATTTCGATTTCTCCTACATACTTGTCTATTACCCTTTTCACCACCCCTTTCTCCTTATAGTATCCCTTCTCAGCCAGTGACTTGCTCATCACCTGTTAATTATTATTTTTTAAATAGTGTCAATAGCATTGAAATTTCCAGAATCTACATTAATATTTTTAATTATTTATCAGTGAAATTGAAAACAAAATTCATAAATTATACAGTAAGAAAGAATTTATCACCTTGACTATAATTCCTTCACAGAGCCAGTAATCCTTTCTATTACTCTTCTCCTTCTTCTTCTCTTCCTCTTGCATCAACAGATCCAAAGTTGACATCCCGGTACCCTTCCCCCTGTAATCTTCTCCTTTTATTCTACTACTGGGCCCCTCTGTTTCATCCTCCAACCCTAATTTCATACCTCCCTTAACAACCGCCTTCGCTTCTGCTGCTGTGGGCTGGAGCAAAAATGCAACTTTACCTCCTGATACAGATACATTGTTAACATCGGTTTTTGGGTCTTCTTCTTCCAGGTTCTGACTACCGGACCCATCTGTTTGAATTGCCTGGGCCCGCTCAATCTGGGCTTGAATTGCTCTCTCTTGTCTCTCTTCGTCAACCAGGTCAGCTTTGAGTCGTTTGGCCTTTAACCTATCCTTGAATAAAGTCTCGGAGTCTTTGTCAACGTAGGTTATGAACCAACCTTTAGGCGTATCTTCCACCTTGCACTGACCCGTACGACCCAGGTACTTAACAAAATCAGTTAGTGTAGCCCACCTATATAAATTACACAAAGTGCCAAAATCGTATGAAAATTATTTGTATAAATATGATGGAAAGTTGGACCTTAATGTCATATATCTTTACAGATTGGTATGGCATGTCTGAAATTAATTACACAAGTTTGACCACTAGGGTATAAGAATTTGGGTATAATTAAAGATGAGTTCAGGGAGACTTAGTTCTTATACTTACCTCAGCCCTATGTTTAGTGGCTTAGTTTTAGACATAGATATTTTTTGGCAATTATTAGACTCATGTTCTTTTGTGCTGGCAGTGTATGCAACAATATTTTGGTTCCTTGATGACTATATTTTGCTCTCACAGCAATGTAGCTTGAGATAGGGACAAACTTTACCATAGGGTAGATAATAGCAGATATTGGGTGTAAGTAACTCTATTTCACGTTAAATGAAATGGGTCTTGTGCCTTTTATAAAAATAAATAAATAAAGATGAGTTCAATTTTGGTTGAGCAACATATATAATATCGCTCAACTCGGCTCCGACCACTTAAATACTTTGTATAGCAGATAATACTTAACTTTGATAGCACACATGATTGATATCTAGCTAGAAAATTCAAAGAATTAGGGACATTCTCAAACGAATTCACTTATAATTTATTACCAGACCTACACAGAACAGGGGAAAAAAAATAATAATAAATTAGGGTAGTAACTAACTTTGTGGAATTCATGTGCACATGATGCCTATCATTGATATATTCATTGTAGACGACGGTGGCTGCAATACGGGAGAAGCGGTGGGAGCGGCGCATATGATCGAGAAAGGTCTGCTCGAACTCCTCGGAGAAACCGTCGACGACGCGATCAGGGTTCTCGCCAAAGATCTGCATCTGGCGCTGATGGGATTCGCTCATGCAGTGGCATTTGAAACCGTTTTCGTCTCGACACTGCTTCTGACACATCTGGCAGTACCACCGCAGCTTTTGCAAACCCTTGGCTTTGATTCGATTGGCGATTGCCTTCGGGGTCAAAAAATCGTTTTTCCCCATGGAAGATGCTAGAGAAAACAAACGAGAAAGAAAGAGAGAAATCAGATGGTGTGCTTTGCTTTTGGAGAAAAAGAAAGAGGAGAGGAGAGGAGATGCGAGGCGAGGGAGGAAAAGACGAGAAGATGAGACTGGATCCGTGCGGCCTCAAAACAACTATTTGCTTTTCATGTCGGTTGAGTTCGATGGGCCATGCTGGGCTGGGCTGGGCTGGGATGGGCTGGGCTTGGTCCTTACTATCTATTTATCTAATTTAGGCTTAAAAGTTAAAAACGCTTGCTTAGAAATTATTCATCACCAATTAATTACCTCCAGTGTTTTTTATTTTTAGTTCATCACATTGTCAAGGAAAAATGAAGAAGTGGGTCCTTCCTGACGAATTTGTATCCAGTGTAGTACGGCAAAAGGGAATCTTTTAGAATGATTCCCTGTTTAATGGATCCGAACCGTTCTTTTAACTTGGCACGAATCTCAAAGCCCAATAATAGTGCCCTCTATTTTCCCCCGAATCTCAAACCGGTTGAGATTTAATCTCAAACTGTAAAGTGATTCGCATCCTCTGTAGTAATAGAGGGATACGGATCCCTTCCTGACACTACAGGATATGCAAAATTGACAAGTCTGAATTATATAAAGCACAAACACAGTTAATATTTTAATATGATCCATGAGTTTAAAAATCAAAATTTGACATTTTAAAGAAAAGTGTTTTAATTATCTGATCAGAGAGTATGAGCCTCTATCTTTGTAACATGACCAAAAAGATGGTTTTATATAATTATATATAAATATCTCACTGGTACCAGTTGGTACGAGTGCTCGGCTGACTCCTTTTATGTTAATTCCTCAATTCTGGTCAAACGAAAAGAAGGTTTACTGTCTTTGTTTGTTGTTTGAGCTGTTCTGACATGCTACCAGTCAGTACCATGGTTTTCAACTTTTCATACTGTTCTGGTACGCTGCAGCGTGTTCTGAGGACTTGATTCTGAATAAAAATGTATTGAGGTTTGCTCTGTAAGTTGACTGTTAATTCTTTCTTGTCAGAGGACCTTGGTGCACAATTGCATATATATATGGGCTTCTGCCTCTGGGCTTGGTCCCAAAGCCGGAGTGAAAGAGAAAGGCAAAAAAGAAGAAAAAGTAGGCTTTTGTTGGGTTCTTTCGGTCCGGTTCAGAAAAAATGAAAATTAAATTAAAACCTTCGGCTGCACTCAGAGTGGTTAAAACACCATGACTTAGTCTCGTACCGTGCCGTGCTGTGATCAAGTGAACAGTCACACTTGCTATGTCCAAATGTGACTGATTATGTTTAACTATTTTTTTTTTCATAATTTAGATTAGTTAATTTAAGATTTGTTATTTAATCAATATTTAACGGTCCTAAATACTCACGACTCGCGTGACCACGTGTTGTGCTATGCCATTCCGTGCCAAATTTTTGAAAAATGGTCATGACACGTGACATGCAAATCACGCCACATCACAATTACACATGCCGTGACGGAGCCGGCTTCGCCGTGCCATTTTTCCCACTCCGTGCACTTTGCCTCTGGGTCGGATTAAAATCTTAAATGGCAAATAAATAATTAGTAAGTATCTAAAGGATGTCATTATTTAACGAGGGATTCGGAGATGATTATATTGGTGCTCAATTTTTTATATATGATAATTTTACTGAGAATTTCAACACCTGTATATCCCAAATAAAATCCGAAATAATCAAACTTAAATTATGATGATTATCAATATAAAAAAGTCTAATGATCCCGAACTATAAGGTTTTGAAACAACTTCTTTAATTGACTTACAAGCGAAACAAAATTTAAAGGTGAATAATAAGCATCCAACAAAATAAAAACAAAACTCTGCAAAAATGTTTACATTTTTTTTAATAACATTACAAAACATTCAGAAAAGTGCCTGCAATCTAAATTTATATAGCATTGGACACACGCGCAAATCTTCTATTTTTATATTAAGCATGCAGATGTCTTGATTCATCAATTGACGTAATTACAAGATGGAATTTTTGATTGAATATCAACCCCTGATCAAATAGGTTGCCTTCTTTTTATTTTACGCATTTTTTTACGTGTAGAAGTCTAAATTTATTTAGATTTGTACTCAGACACAAGTTTATTTAATTAGTCTTCTTTAGATTCTAATTTCTTTTTATTTTTTAAATTTCAATTAAGGAATTTTTAGATTGATTGAAAATTAATTGGCCATGTCTCCATTTCTCTTCATTTTTATATCATATCAGGAATGTTATTTGTCATTTCATGATTTTATTCTCTATTTAAGTACATAAATGCATATAAATCTTAGAGAGGAGAGGATAACCATTAATAACATGAGACATAATATGATAATATAATGTGTTATTTATTTTATTTAGTTGTATTGTTGATAATTTTATTAATAAAAATAACTGTATAATATCAAATCTTTTTAGAAAAAAAAAGATTTATCACAACTAATCTCACGGTACAACCGAACACCCATTCAGCATATTTCCATAATAATTCATGTGCGTACTTGTGAGAATGGGTTCTCACAAATCAAAAAGTAGATTCCCGTATCCGTAAAATCCCATTCCGCACAATTCCATGACATCCGAACAGACTCTGAAAGAAATAATTTGGGAACAACCCTTGCAGCCGAACACTAGTTGAGATTATAATTCACAACCCATCAAATTCCCAATCTAAGGGCTTGTTCGGCTACACGTGGGGAATGGGAATGTGTTAGGGTGGGGGTCCATTTTGAACTAACAAAACACTGCGCACGTGGGAAAAAAAATTCAGTCTGAGTGAATTTTTTTTCCCACGCGTACAGTAATTACCGAACAGGCCCTAAACCATGCAGCCGAACAGGCTCTAGGTTAGCGGGTTCATTCAATTTGACAGGCAATTCCAAAACATTAGCTAGAACAGCCAAACAGGCTCAATGGGTTCAACGAACCCAAAAAAGAAAAAAATACAACATGCTGAGGCAGAGCTAGTAAGAGAAAATGGAATTTTTTTTGTATAGTTTAAGAAAAACTGTTACAAGTACTGTAAAATTAATTTTTATTCACAATATGAAAATTTTACATGATAAACTTCTATTTATGTTTAATTCTATAATAAAAATATTAGCTCTGCCTCCTTAACGTGTAGATTGGATTTGCGTGTCTTGAGGCACGCATATTTAGTCTGTGTACTCATTTGGGTTGTGCAAACTAGATCTGCGTTCTTGCTAAATTATGAGTATTGTAAAATGTCTGACTAACTTTGAATCTCTATTTGTTTTAAATGCAAATTAAAATAATTTGGTTGTGGAAAAGACTAACAAATGATAATATAGTATCAACAATAATTTGTTCTTTCACAAAATTCGCCTATACCTACTGGTGGAGAATTTTTTATGTATAGAAAATATTAAAAAAATAAGAGAGAAACAAAAAGAGTACTGACATATTTTGAATCGGTAGGAATTCTACCGATTTAAAATTAATTAAATTTGAATCGGTAGAAATTAGCTTGGATCTAAAGATTGAATTAGTTTAGATTAGTATAAATTTTCAACCGATCCAAACCAGTTTTTTTTAATTTCTCTATTAAAATATAAAAGGTTTTAAGAAAATAAATGAAGTCATTCAAACACTTCATATAAATAAATGAAGTTTTTTTTATATTTAATCTTACACATAAATTATTAAACAGTAGCTATTCCTTTCAAATTTTATTTTAAATATACAATCCAAACAATTTTTTCATTGTTTTGAATATCTTGAGTTAACACTGTGCTATTCTAAACATAAGCTATTTTTAGTGCATCCAAACATATCCTTGATGTGCTACCGAGACCACCAGGACCAGGAGCAGTTAGCAGTTAGCAATTAGCATAGGTCAGCGATTAAACAATGGCGGGAACCAAGAAAAGATATCCTACTCCTAGTCCTGGTTCATCTACTCCCATTTCAAAACAGTGCTCCCATCGCAATGGACCTCGCGTATTGAAACTTTCGCGCGGGAATCCACTATCTCCTCTTTTATCAAAGATATCCATCTGCATCCGGTCTATGCCGTACAGTGCATGTGCTGTAAAACAAAATGATATCCTCTCATACGTCATAGGTCGATATTCCTTTGGCTTACATAGTACAATACAGTATCTGGTTCACAGACCTATTCCACTTGTGGCTCTTTGGCTTCCTAGAGACACTTCTTTTGCATTCCCCCAACATAAATATTTCAAACTACAACTGGTGTACTAAATCCAGTCTCACTGACAAGTGGGATCATCTTTGTCTTGGACCTATTATTCAGTGAATGGCAAAGAACATCCCACTATCCAATTGCAGGATATATATATATTTTTTTGGTAATAACTGCGTGAAGTTGAGTTACTCAAGATCAAGGTTCTAAATAGCGATTATAGCAGCGTAGCAAGGAGACGAAAAAAAAAACTATAGCGAATAGCACAGCTATAGCGAAAGCTTTCATACATAGCGTTTTTTTAATTTTTAAAATTTATAGTCTATACTTCTACTAATTATCAACATGATAAATATTGGATAATTGGAGTAATAACTAAATGATAACTGATCTAAGTCTATATATTTTTTTCAATCATGCAAATAAGAAGAAGAAAAAGAATATATAAGGTAACATTATTTAATAGTTCATACTTCATAGTATTACAGATTATAATAGACGAAGATCAATTAATTTTATAAGTGAAATAAAGTTAGTATATCTATTTGAATATTTTATATATTATAATTATCAAAATAAGCTTCCAATCAAATAAACGGTGATAATTTTGCATGTGAATACTAGACGAAGAGAAAACAAAATGAAGAATTAATATTTTAATATTTTTCTAATATAGAATGAGAGACTAAATCACAAATTGAAACAAAAGTATATAGTTCGGTTTAGCATAGTTATTATAGCAGACCATGTAATATCAGAAATATGAACATAAGTATAGAGACCCATGTAAGTTGCAAAAAAAGCCCATGTAGCATAGCGGTAGCAATAGCGCATAGCGCGTAGCGGTAAAAGCAGCCAGCTATTACAGCTATAGCAGCCGTAGCTGAAATAGCGCACTTTTATCTCATAGCGTAGCTTTTATGGTCTGAAAAGACTATAGCGGAGCTATAGCTACAGCTGTTTAGAACACTGCTCAAGACTCAAGAGGCGGATTTTTTTTATTTAACACCCAAAAAATCAGAATTAAATAAAAACCACTCTGTTTAGGGTTCTATCACAAATACCACCCCTGCACAAGCCTTGTGCGCACCCGAAAAACGGATCCGCACAAAGTATTTGCGTACCCGACAATCCACGGAGAAATTACGGTTTCAAACAGGTTCGCACAAGCACTGTGCGGATCCGGTCGGGTGCGCACAAGCACTGTGCGTTCCCAGTTTTGTCGAGTGGTACTTTAATAGCTTCTACCAATATTTCAAAAAAAAAAAAAAAAATTTGGGTGCGCACAACCTTTGTGCGTTTCCGTGTTTTCAGGTGCACATAAGGCTTGTGCGGGGGTGGTATTTGTGATAGAACCCCAAACAGAGTGGTTTTTATTTAATTCCGATTTTTTGGGGTGTTAAATAAAAAAAAAATCCGCTCAAGAGGCGTCACTGCTAAAAAAACCGAGTCTCTTGCGAGTTACAAACAAACACAAAAGAGAAAGAGAAAGAGAGCAAGCGAGAGAGGGTGAGATGGCGCCCAGGAGAAAGATGAAGGGAGAAGAGACGGCTGCTCCAGCGGCGGTGTCACTGTCGCCGAGGAGGACCAGGAGCGGCGCCGTCGGGAAAAGGGTGGCGCAGCCGCCAGCTGCACCGGCCAAGCCGAAGAAGAAGACCCGAATTGCTGGAGTGAAAGATAAATCTGTCAAGGAGAAGGAGGAGAAGGAGGAGAAGAAGAAGGAAGCCGGAGAGACAGCCCCGGCAACTGGAGAAGCTAAATCCATAATCATTGAGGCTTGGTACTGTTATTTTTAACTTATTTTTATTATTGAATCAAAACCTAGGTTTTTCTCATATTATTATTATGCATTTATATGTCACAATGATTTTAATTTTTCTGGATGCATTATTCAATCAGAAACTGATAAAGTTTTCTTGATTTTTTTTTTTATTGATTGATTAAATTAACATTAGCAAGCAATGTAACGCATTCAAGACAAGAGCTTTGAAGGTGAAGGAAGAGTTAGAAAGTGGTGTCCCTGGTACCTCTGTGACAATTAACCCAGAGAAGGTGTGCCTTTCTTTCTCTCTTGTTCTTATTCAATGTTGAGATATTATATTGTTACAATAAGTCAATGAGTTATGAGTCACATCACATCACTGTTGCAATGTCATCTCTGAAAACTGTCAAAACAACAATATTTCTGTTTTGGTAAAGAAATATATAATGAATTTCTTTTGAATGCAAGTTATTCAGTTGTTAGGAGGCCAACAAATTTGATGCTTATGCAAGTCAGTGGACTTATAAATGTCAAATATTGTTGATGAAATTTGGCAGAGGAAAAAAAAAACTATTTTTTATCTTTATGATATTATTCCAATCTCTTATACAGGGCCCATTATAGGCTGCATAATATAAAGTGCCATTAAAATATTCCCTATTTACATGATTTGCTATATCTGTTAATTAATACTAATTGATCTCTAATTGATTCTTCGTCTTCAACAATTGTTTCAACTTTCTAAGTCGAAGGCATTCATTACTTGAGAAAAAATACAGAGGCTTTTACCCTATGTAAAGAGTGGACATCCATTGACACGTGTCTTTAAAATATGGTAAAATTAGAGTTGCTTTTAACTCCATAATGTTGACAATATTTTTAAATCTGGTAAAAATGGCTTCAAAAATAAAGAAAATAATTATAGACATGTTGTTGGCTTTGTAGATTGGGTGTACCAAAGACTGTAAAATATAGGATTGTTTGCCAATTTAAGTCATTTGATGAAACGGTAGAACATGCATCAAATTTCATCTTTTTTTCACGTGCATGATCTAAGTATACTACAGATCGCAGTTCAAATGTTGGATTTCAAAATTACAAGTTATTTTTTATGATTGTCAAGATAATCAATTATCAATGGATCCAAAATGTTTTGTAAATAATCTAAGAGATGCCTATTGTTATGTTTTTTTTTTTTTTCTGTGAATCAAAGTCATCATTTCAAGTTTAGCTCATTTGTTTCTAGTCTCAATTAGACATCTTTTAGTAATAATTCACATTTAGGCAAAACCTAGTTGGCTAATATCAAAATTACATCTGATAATATTTTAGGGACATATGGTTCTTTTGTTCAATCAATTAAAGATGACATTGTCCATAACAATTGATTCTCCTTCAGCTTTTCTCATGTCAAAACTTGTAAAAAGTTTGCGAACTTTGCTATTTTTAAACTTTGATAGAAGCTAAAAACTTATTAATAATGATGATTCTTTATTACCTTCTCCAAATCCTAAAATGAAGTGTCAAGCTAATGTCAAATTCTGAGGTGTATCTTTTTTTTTTTCAATGAGTAGGCATAGCGATTACAACTTATGAAACCCATCAGAATGACTTCAAATGACAAATCAAAACCGTTGAAACCGATCTAGTTGACGAGTGATGCGTTTACACGTCAAATTTGTAAATATTCGAATTAATTTAGTATAAAGGATTTTAAGTTAATTTGAACGTTCATTATAAATATTTAGATCCTCATTTCTGGGTTTTATCTGTGTCTTTTACTTAATGCTATTGGGTTCTACAAGAACTAGTGTCACAACGTGATTCATTACATCTATAACCTTTTTGTCAGTCTTGTTGTCATTTTTGTACTGGGTTCTACATCTTGGACATGAACTGGTACAATTAAATGTTGTATAATTTATCTTTATTCATTCATTCTGAATTTCCTAATCCTGCCATGCTGACTTCTTTGCCAAAACTCAGCCGCGGAGAGGATGCTTTGAGATCCGTGAGGAAGGTGGTGAAATATTCGTCTCCCTTCTGGTAATTGTTCCTTGAAAGCTTTATTGTTATTTGAGAAATTATTAAATCAATATCACATGAAATCTGAATTAAACTAACTAAAAAGATGCATGATGTAATGTATAACCAAGTAGTGTTTATATGTTTTATTTGTGTCTGATTAATATTCAGAACATGCCTCGGCCATTTACTCCAATGAAGAAGCTGGACATGGATGAACTTATTCAGGATATAATCAAGAAGATTGTGTGAATTTCTTGCAATTCACTAGCTAGTCTAATTTTTGGTAATTCAACATTATTAGGGCCTAATTCATGTAGTGCGTGGTTGTTTTGTGTGTAATTTTGGGCAGTTTCTAATGGTGTTTATGCGCGCGCAGTGCATATTGTTAGGTTGTATTTAAAATCTGCTTTTGCAATGGTAATGTTTTCTTGAGTCTATTAATGGTAGTATGTGTACCAGAGGCGGAGGTAAATAGAGAGTATAGGATCAATTGACTGCAATTTGTTTTCAAAATTTTTATATTTACAAATGATTTTCTTTATAATTTAGAGTAAAATGTCAAAAAATTGTAAAATTGACTCTCATTTTTCACACAAAAATTTAAGGTCGATCTCTATATATATTTGATTCTCATAGTTCAAAACTCTAGCTTCGTTCTTGATGTGCACCCATTATGCATAGTTCTTATTAAATTTAGAAAACTTTCATGAACCAGTTTTAGTTTTCCACATAAAAAGGAAAAAGAAAACGAACACAAACACCCATAGTTCTGTTCTTAAGCTCCCCAACTACTTTGAGAGCTTAATTTCAAAATCTATTAGATTAATTTTATAAATGATGAATTTAAACTATTAAAACTGATTTACTCCATAATAAGTTATGTATTTATATGTTAAATTTATAAATTTATAATATCAAGCGGTCAGCAAATGATGAAAATTAATGTATTAAAATTTACTCACAAACAATATTTTTTTAATTGTTTGACTTTATATTAATTAAGCTAAAAATTTATAAATTTAACATGTAAATGCATAAATTGTGAAGTAGATTGGTTTTTAACAATTTGAATTCGATATTTGAAATCATTATGATAGATTTTAAAATTAAGCTCACCGAAAAACTTGATAAGCTTAAAAACATCCTAATTCTATCCTAAGATGAACTTTTAGTGCTACAGTGAACAGAAATTATGTTTTAAAGAAGCTTACTTTATGATGCAACACAGGGATAATGATTAATTTTTAGAGACTCGCGGTTTGTATTTTTTTTTTTGAAACTTTGGCAGAGGCTACGAAGTCGCGAGGGGGAATCGAACTCTCGACTTTTAGGTACAATAATTCTAGGACTTTTTCTTAACCAACTGTGCTACCTCCTCTTTCTCTGCGGTTTGTATTATTTATTGTTGTTATTTGGTCTTTGTTTGTCGGAATATTTATTATTGAATTCAACCAAGCTATCTTCCCAACTATACACTATAAATTTTATGCTTCGCGCTGATAATAGCGTGTACACCAGATTATTTTTATTTTGTCGGGAATCAGAAAGCAAATTTTTTTTTTAAAGGAATCGTTTTTGGTTTCAAATAAAAAGAAAATGCAACACTGTCGAAATATTACAACTCAATTTTTTGGCTTCTAACTTTCTATTTTGAGTTCAAGTCACAGTCTTGTAAAAAACGTCCGTTTAAACCGATTAATTCGCTAATTAATCGTTGGCGGTAATTAAGCCGTCATAGATTTGTCCGAATAATCGGCCGATTATTTCTGATTATAGCAGATTATTCCTGATTATTCTCGATTAATCGTTTGACGATACTCTGTCTGTCCGACAAGCGCATATTGTTTTTTACAACACTGGTTCAAAATCGTTAGTTATGGGTTGTGGACACGATAACTTCTATAGATATCTTTGCAAGCTTTTCAAAATTAGATCATAAAAAGAAATTGGATTTCCTAAAGTTGCTAGTCTATTTAAAATCTTAATTTTCATTTGTATTTTTTGTTGAATTTATTCGACCTTGCTCTCATTTTTCTTCATCATCCAGAAAGCCTTCAGCTTCAGCGGCCTTATTTTGTTCAAATATTTATATTTTAATTTGAAAAGTTTAAATATATTTCTACGCAACATAATTTTTTGTAAAGCATCTATACTTTGTTGTATGCCCCTTAATTTTTTAATTAATAATGCTAACTTCAAGTTTAAAAAAAAAAAATCCATTTATCCCCTTTCCGAAATATAAAATTCTGCTTGTACTTGTCATAGTGACAAGATTCGCGAATCATTCGGTTTTTTGTGATACCGAACCAAACACTGAATTATTCGGTTGACTGAACTTTGACAGAATAATTCCCGAATAATTCCCGAATAATTCAAGAATTTTACGAATTATTTTTGAATTTTACGAATTTTTTCTGAATTATTCCCTAATTATTCCCAGAATTTTGTTTTTTTGTTTTTGTTTTTGCTCACTTATAGAACTGAGATCTCTGATCCGAATAATACCAAATCATTCCCGAATTCTATCCGAATTATTCCCAAATCATAAATTTTTGACCTCGCCAAACCGAATCCGAATAATTAATTTGTCACTATGGTACCCAGTACCAACCACCAAAGTTTTTAAGAATCCATATCCTCCTGGTACCGTAAAAAAAATCTTTTATAGAACTGTCCAGATTTACTCGCAGCCGGTGCCTATTCGGGAATTATTTGTGCTTTGGGATTCGTGCAAAGTAAAAAGAAAACGTTCAAAATATTTTTTTTTTACGGTACCGGGAGGATCCTAATTCAGTTTCTTAAATTGGGTTGCTGGAATTTGCTAGACAGCAGGGGTTGCAGAGGATCCATCTAATCGAGGATCGTTATCAAAAGGAGAAAACAAGAAAGTTGAAAAGGCACATCATCTCTGATTGAAAAGGAAAAAGAGGAGAGAAATGATAAAAGAGGAAGATTGCCTGTTTAAAATTTAATAAAAGGCTGAGTTTTTTTTTCTTCAAAATTAAAAGGAGAAAAGAAGGATTCATTAGATGTTATTAGTTTTTCTTCTCTGAAATTATTGTAGCTTAATTATTTTTAATTTTAGTTAACTCGATGTTACATTCTATCATCGTCTAACCTTAATTAGTATTTGAAGCAATTAATAATGTCCATGAAGCAGACTTGTATACTATTGTGTCAATCCAATTAAAAATTAATCCACATTGAATATTTAATCACAAATTCCCAAATTTCCATTTAGCAGCAATATTTAGAGTTGCAAAGATTTATGATCTTTTATCTAAATATTTTTGTGTGGACATGTTTATAGGGATGACACTTTAGTTAAGAACAATACATATTTTTTTCTTAATTCATTGCTTTTAATTTATTGAAAAAGAAATTATCTTATTCTATCTAATGTTCAGTACATAATATCTAAGTATTATTATATCAATTTATTACTTAGCAAATTATTTTATGAATATTATGGGAGCAACTAGTTGATGGATGAAACACTAATTATTAATGTTGGTTTCTTTGTCGGAGACGAATGAATCAGAATATATAACGATTTTGTATTTTTTTTTTTAAATATAAATTGAAAATTTAAAGGCACAACTATATATATATATATATCAGATTCATACACAGTTTGCACCCAAAATAAAATTTGTGGGAATAAAAATATACCAGAATAGACATTATATTTCCCCTTTTAAAATTCAGATCTGGTCTTGGGCACCAAAAGCCTCATAGAACCATCATACCTTGGCACACACAGTTACTACATAGCCAAAAAAGAAAAAGAAAAATGGAAAACTATGATATTCTTTTGTAATTGACATTAGAGTTCATAATTCCACAATATTTCAGTCACACACTAAAAATCAAAACAAAATGAAGCACAATACCAGATCGAAATCAGTTGCGTTTTCGTCTTGCCTTTTTACACATCCGTCCCGCTTCAATCTCGCAACCAAATAATGAAATGATCTGTTCATCTGGTACCAGTATTCGCCTATGCGTCGTTCCAATTCTACCCTTTCTCTTTACACACCTTACCCATTTAAGTCTCTTCGGTGCCGGAGGACACTTCAAAACTGGTGCAATTGTACTTGCCGGAGATGCCGGTGTGTGGTATCCGTTATCGTTGTCATCTTGTGGTTTACGTTTACACCCTTCTTCTTCTTCTTCTTCTTCTTCTTCGGTTTCATTATCTTTCTCAAATTTATCATGTTTTGTCAGCTCCTGATCAAAAGTGGTAGAATGTGTTTGGAATTGGAGGTTTGTGTCTTTTTGTTTATGTGCTTCATCTTTGGAACTCATGTATGTTTGATTGCTTGATTCTTGACTTTCAGGTGTGTAAGGGAACTGTGTGGTAGAGAACAATTTGTAGTCTTTCTTGGGGATGTGTAGCTTTGCTTTGTACATTCTTAATTTGAGTTCATCGAGCATGGAGAAACGATTAATGGATGAACAGGATCAAGATAAGATGCGAGAGTGAGTGAGTGAATGAGAGAGAGAGAGAGAAGGGTTTTGGGGGGAGGGATGTAATGTAATGTATCCCTTCTCTCTCTTAATCACTTTCTCTTATATATATATATATATGAAGGGAAATGAAACACAAATTGTTACATATATAACAGCAGCAACCCCTCAACTATTATCTTCCCCTTCATATATATATACAGAGAGAAAGAGTAGAACTAGGGTGTTCCTAAGTTCATCAAGCTTTTTTGTAAACTCAACTCTAAAATATGTTGAATTGACTTCAGATGATGAATCCCAACCATTGAAATCTTCCTACCTTTAATTATGAGCGATGAGTCTACATGTGAATTTTAAAGTTTTAAATTAATTTAGTATAAAGTCAAGTGGTAAAATTAGAAGGTTTATAAATTAATTTTAATACATTTATTTTTTGGACGTCTTTTGACCACTTGACTCTATACAAAATTAATTTTAAATTTTAATTTTTTTTGCATGTAGACGCATTACTCGTAAGGTAGAAGGATTTCAACTGTTTAGATTCGTTATTTAAAGCCAATCCGATAGGATTTAGAGTTGAGTTCACAAAGAGACTTGGTGAACTTAGGAACACCCTAGTTCTACTCTCTCTCTCTATAAATATATGAAGGGGAAGATAATAGTTGAGGTGTTGCTGCTGTTATATATGTAACAATTTGTGTGTTTCAATTCCCTTTATATATATAGTTGGTTAATACAAACTAGCTAGCTGCCATTCTACTTCATAAAAAATTACCAAGAAATATATATACCATTTCATGGAAAAAAGAAAGCAAAATGCCACCTAGAGAAGTTCTCTATGGGTTACATTTTACCACAAATGCATGCGCCTTAACAAACCTGGAGGTATTATATTGTACTTTGCATCATAATATAATATACGTACAACAAACAAGCACTTTATTTATTCCATTCTTTTATAGTTTATTATCTGACAGTTTGCAGTTTGCACAGAAGAATCTTAATTTCCTCTTTTGTTAGCTTTAGATGATCTTATTAAATAGTTTGATTGATTGAGAATGGTGTGTGAGATTTAATTGTGTAATTAATAGTCTCTTATGGGGTCCAATAGCTAGATCTGCTCAGAGATCATACCCATATTATTATTATTATTATATATATATTACAATTAGAACAAAAATTACATATATACAATATACCACATGATCAAACTTGATTGATGCAATGAAACTCAATTTAATCTGCAAAAGCTGTGGAACAATCTTATTACATCTCAAGTATAATCTGCCTCCTTTGCTATAATTATTTGACAGGTAGAGATATACTATTATTACTTGCAGATCGATGATGTATTTTCTTAAAGAGATAGTTGTTAATTAATTTATGAGCATGATATCCATTTTTATATTTTTATATTAAGCACATAGATGTTCTGATCTGTCAACGGCTGTGATTAAAAAATTAATTTTTATATTAAATATCAGCCCTCCAATCAAATTATGTCTTCTTTTGATTGAATGTATCGTTTTTACGTGTAGAAGTCTAAATTTAGTTAGAGATGTACTCGCCACACGTATTGTCACACGTAATGTCAAGAATTGAAGAAATGGAATTAGCATTAAATTTTTATTACCGTATCTCTCCAGCTTTGATTGGCGCATAAAGAGATTAATTTCCGATTTTGGCAGAAGAGAACAAAAAATGCATATTATTGATTTATTCATTTTTGGAAGAGAACAAAAAATGCATATTATTGATTTATTTCCTGACAGATTTTCACATTTAATTAAATTGAATTGTAACGCAAAGAGTGAGGAGAACATTTTTCCATTTTGATTGCAAAGAATGTTGTTGAATTAAACCATTAATTTGTTGTTGTTTCTTTTATTGTTATTATTATTTGTCTCTCTATTCAATGTTAATGTTAAATCTTATAATATGTCTCTGTCATAACGCATGGGCACAATACTAGTAACCTGTTATGTATATTCGTTTTCTGTATTTTATTTAATAAAAAATTAAAGTAGACTTAGACATTTATAAAAATAATAATAAAAAACTTTATATACACATGGTGCGTATGACACCATATATATATAATATAGATGCGCAGTGTAGTACTACTGGATAATAATACAAGCACGCTAACTTTTAACTTTTTTTCAGGCGATAGATGCAATCTTAGCATCAACATAGAAAATGAAGCCAAAGTATAAATAATATAATGTTGTTCTAAAATATATAAAAGAAATTACATAATAATGTGAAGAGATCGGAATCTGGAATAATAGCAATAGTACCAACGTACGACCACTACACAATCCATCAAGTATCATAATTGTAGAGTATGTGCTAAGAATTAGAAAAGTTTACTTTGGAGGAAAGCAAATTTCAATGCATTCCAATTTGTCGACACTAGATCATATCGATAGTGCAGCTATAGGGAAATTATAATTCATTAATTGGCTCTTTTTTCTATATTATGTTTTGGAGTTGTGGGACTAAGAAAAGGGTTGATTTTCTCGGATGAGTATTTGAAATTGAGCCGAATTTTAACTAAAGAAACGCTTATTCATTCACCTAGATAACTCATTACTTATTACAAAATATCAATTCAGCGATTGTTATATTGAGATTTTTCATATTAACAAATTTTTGACCTTTTTTTATCTTTTAATCGCCAGAGAGAATTCATCTTGTGAGCAAAATATTCACAAACTTTGATAGTTAAAAGTTAAAACTCAACAATATTTCATTAAATAATTATATCTAACTTTTCACTTTTAATGAACCAAAATTTTCCATCTCAATTTCACTTTTAAAAATGGCATATATAAGTCTGCATTAAAATATATATATGCAGTATGCAGTAATCTTTTATATGCATGAACAAAACAACATTTTCAAACATTGGTAGTTGTAATTGCTTAATTTTACTGGCTGTCTCTGCCTCTGATTTTTATATTTTGTGTTATAATTGTAGTTGTAATTGCTTAATTTTTTTTTTTGTATGGGTCGAGTTTGCCTATTTTGTGTTATAATTTTTTAAAAAAGAGAGGAATATTCAGAGTTCTTTGCATAACTTTTTCTTCATTTTTGTTTGTTTGATTTTTCTCTCTTTTTCAGTGATGATCAGCACAGCTAAAAATAGCAATCAAGTCAAAACCTACCTGATCATACAACTGATTCGACATATTACAAACATTATATAGATTTTGTCAGATCAAGTTGATTGATGGATCGTACGGAACCTGAATTTAGGTTTAGACCCATCCGATCTAGTATAATAATTTAATACATGCAAATTTATTTTTCTCATATTATCTAATTTTTGAATGTTATTTTTTAATGTGCTCTGACAAGCAACTAAACTATAAATTTGTAGGTCCCGTTTAGTAATTAAGAAGTGAAGGGTTAAAAACTTAAGAAACGTTAAAGAGTTCGTATTCAGCAAATAAAAAGAATTAAAATTGTAATATGTATTTGAAAAGAAAAATATATATAAGGAGTAGAAGACAATATAGTCGACGACCACAATTATAGTCACAAGAAAAAGGAATTTACGTTACTCATGTGCTACTAAAGGGTATGACGTCACCATCACTTCCAGGTCTCGCTCCACTTCTAAGATCGTTACCGAGTACAACTTTAGTCAATGCTAACAATCTTAGTCATGAGAAGAAAAAAATAAGATTACTTATACTACCAAAGAGCATGGTGCCACATTCACAATGGATCTCGCTCCTCTACTTCCAAAATCGCCATCTAATACAACCATACTGAATGACAACAGTCATAGTGACAGAAAAAAAAAGTTTAGATTACTCATGCTACTAAAGGGTATGGTACCACCATCAATTCCGGGTTTCGCTCTCCTACCTCCAAGATTACCACCAACTACAACCCTAGTCAACGACCATAATCACAGTCATGAGAAAAAAGAATTTAGGTTACCCATGCTACTAAATTTTCTGTCAAGTCTCGTTGCTATACCTCCAAGATCGCCACCGAATACAAATTTTCTGAATGACAACAGTCATAGTCACAAAAAATAATTTTAGGTTATTCATGCTACCAAAGAATATAATAGCACCATCATAGCCGAGCTTCGGTCCCTTCCAAAAACCTCCACAATGATAGAATTGATAGTTTGAAGAATAACTTGATGAGTTTGTTTCTTCTAATTAAAGAAAAATAATATATTTATTTGTTGTATAATGACTATGAGAAACTTTAATTTCATCAAAAGAAATTGGATCAAAAAATTGTAAACAAATAAGTTTGTGTAATATTGATGAGAAATATTTGGTATTTCTAAATTTAAAGAGATATTTGTTGTGTTTGTTAGCTTTTCATTAAATTATGTCTCCGTTATAATTTGCGACTTCTTTATTTGAGTGTAATGTTCACTAGCTATTAGATATCCATTGAGTTAATTTGCAAACATAAAAAAAATTGACAATGATGAAAAAAAAGAGAAAGCATGCAAAAATATAAGATAAACAATACAAAAAAAATATATATTTCAACCAAAAATAGTGTATATATTCTAATTGTGGTTTCCATATCATTCTTTTAATTTACTATCCTAAATCTTCAGACTCGGTTTACAACACTTATTTCTTCACCAAATATATATGACAATTGATACCTACAATTTCTTTTAGTAATATTATGCCGATCTTTTTATCATTGCCTCTAGTTAGAATAATCCTAGAGTTGCATTTATCCAGTCCAACTCGATCAACTATGATAATTCAACATTATTTATATACATAATAATACATGAAAATATTACTTTGTTTTATATTATCAGGTTCTTCATTATTATTTTTGAGGAGGGTTTAAATGCACTATCTTTTTTGTGCTCCAATATGTTTCACATCTTTTATCTCCATTTTCAAAGTCCGAACAGTCAATCCGAATCGTTCAACATGATCTTCATAATAAAATATACCTGGAGACCAAATTTTATATTTTTTAGAATTTTTTTACTATTTGTTTAGAAAGGTACAAAATCACTGACCATCCGATAAAGTGATATTGTACCTATGAAAAAATATAGTAAAAAATTTCTAAAGTGATATTTTTTACTATTTTTCCATCTGAATTTCGAACTCATGATCTCTCACAATGGAATATAAAAACATGATCGATAACCAGTATTTTAATTTATTGTTATTACCTCTTATCCCTATAAAGCCTCTATTTTCTTTCATATCTTAAGAATGAAACTGAAAATCTTCTGACAGCTCATAATTTGTTAGTCACAATTTTAACAAGTAGAAAAAGAAATAAATTACACAACATCATAAAAATATAACAAACACTATTTTTTTGTCTCATTTTATTTATCATCATTTTGTTTATCATCTCATTCTTACCTTCTCTTCACGTCACCTCTTTATGAACATGCCTACATACAAAAGTACTTTGATTACCTCCTATGAAAGTAAATAAAGTTTCCTACACGAAAGTTAAAGAAAATAAAAATGACATCACTAATTTCTCTAAAAAAATTGTGAATATCCTTTGGTTATTAAAGTGTTATTAATATTGTGCCCTCCTACTTTTACATGATCTCTAGGTACAATCACGGTAAAACTTGCACCTTTCCCTATGTTGCCTAAGGGTCTCGTTACACTTTCACAGCCGGATGTCGCTTCTTTACCTCTAAAATCACCAGCAGGTACAACATTTGTCAATGACAACCGTCATAGTCACGAGAAAAAAGAATTTTAATTCTCCATGTTACTAAAGAATGTGGTGCCACAATCTCAGTCGAATCTTGCTCCTCTACTAATATAAGAGAAGATACACAAAAAATAGTCCGACCAATAATTGTTCCAAATTGTACATTCTAATTATGGTTTGCAATATCAATTTTTTAATTTATTGTCCTTCTTCAGATTCTTCATATATATATTGCTTTATTTTTTTCATAAATATTCACAATTAAACTACTAAGGATTTTTGTAGCATTATCTTCCGTTGGAATAAACTCAGTCTTGATGATCCCAACTACACAAGTTATTGGAACAGTCCTAAAAGAATTTCCTTCATAATAAATGCTTCCGATTCTAAAATATAGTGATGCGCATTAATGAAGAAAAATGGTAAGAATGTGTAAAAATAAGAAAACTAATTTAATAATAATAAATTTACATAGGGCTCCAAGAGGAAAAATAAATTTGCCGTAATTCCAAAATCAGTGAACAGTAACTCTGAAATCCCCGCAATCTAAATCTAGCCATTGATTTTTTTTTCGAAAACGCATCTCGAAACACCTAGTTTTTCCTTGCACGCATCTCAAAACCGTTCGACGGCTGGATTCGGATTGCAGGAATTTCAGAATTACTGTCCAATGTTCTCGGATTTTAGCACATTCGGATCCCTCCTGGAGAGAAAAGGGTTGATGTGAATTGAATTTATGTTGAAGCAGAATGGGGCCGGGGACCAATGACCAAGAGAAAATAAAGGATGAAGAGAAGAGTTGCATGTTAAGGTAAAGGAAATGGTTGTGACTTTAGAAGGCATAATGGAATGAACAAAGGAACAATATCCATCCTCGTGCCATCATTCATTGTCAATTTATCACGCCATGCGTTCCCCATCCTATCATCATTATGCCTCATCTTGTCATCATTATTGTCCCAAACAATTTAAGTTTGCTGTGCAAAGTAAAATTTTCGCTGTCAATATATATAGCGCAACCCATGGATTAAACTCAAGAAACTTTCCAAGTAATATTATCGTGGCCTAGTGGGGCAAAGATAACAAAGCTCGAGCTCTTGAGGTTGTTCGGTAACACATGAGAAATTAAAAATCTGTGCTAAAATTGTTCTGTAAGCTAAAGGAAGAAGTAAGAGATTAAAGAAATTTTTGGATGAATTAAGGAATATAGCAAGAATAGAGCTAACCTCAAGATTGAGAATAGTAGCTAACATAATATTTTGTTGGGTTAGTAAAATAGTGAGAAAACTCATAAAAGACAAACAAAGAATAGTCTATATTTTCTAATTCAAATAAACAAGAACGAAAAATAGTAGCTCGGAATAGTGCTAATTCGAATTAGTAACTATTCTTCACCAATCCAAATGCACCCTAAGATAGCTAATGGAAGCTAAAAAAATGGGATGTGCCATAAAGAAAGGGCAAGGGGTTAAGATTCGGAAAAAAAGAGAGACTAAAGGAGGCTGTCTTAATCCAAACTAAGGAACTAGTATTCGGCAGAATTAAGCAGTTAAGGAAGCTAAATGAAGCTCAATTAGTTTTAAGGAGGCACTCACCAAACAGCCCATCAAAACTCAAGAAGTGAAAAAAAGTTCTTGCAAGTAGACGCCAGTCTAGCACACATGTTATTCATTTTTGTGGCCTCTTTGAGACATGAGGATAAGGGTATAGATAGGAGTGTTCAATTGTTCAAACAGTCGTTTCGGTTAAAACTAAATTTAAATAGTCAAATTAAAAATTGATTATAAAAATCTAACTGAATAAAACTTGTCAATTGCATAATAACCGAACCATAAATACTGCAGTAAATTTGAGCTTGTTTGGTTGAATCAAAACTAGAGAGATTAAATTTCAAAAGACAATACACACAAATACATTTAATAATCATGGAAATAAATATCAAGATATTTATTTGTCGATTCAAAACAAGAGATATTAAACCGAAACATAAAAAGCTGAAATAATTCAAGTAAATATCAAGTAAATTTCAATTTGATTGGTCGAACCGAAATAAGAGAGATTAAATGAAACCAAATATAAAAAACTGAATAATTCAAAAATTCAACCAAACCGAACCATTTTATCCAAAATTTATCAGTTCGGTTGAAAATCAAATAAACTGATTCCAATGAACACTCTTAGGTAATACTTTTCTCCAAGAAAAAGCAATTTCACCCCTCAACTAATTGAATTATGAGCAATTAAACGTGAGCTGTCATGTGATCGAGGGTCATTTTTAATAATTCAACTGATCTCTTTTCCTGGTTAAATTCTTTATTGTTTGTTTCCTGAAAAGGTAATTGGTGGGTCTGATTCTAATACTAGGCGCGTGAATTTATTAAAACATAATCATCAGTCAAGCATTCTTCTTGACTAGGTTACAGGACCATTAGTACATGAAATTATGATACGTAAATGAAGGTTCATCTTAAAAGAGAGAGAAAAAAAAATAGATCATATATATTGTATCAATGTACTGTTCTTCTTAGATTTTTAAATGTTTGTTATCTTCAAATTAGTTGTAAACAAGTTATTCTTTTTATATAAAAGGGGATATCATGGATTTCCATGCACGCACGTAGCTAGTTCACATTATAATTTGTGATAGCTAATCATAGGGATTGAAATCTTTGGACTATCTATGTGCTCTAGTGCTGACAACGAACCAAGCTGAACTGAGCTAAACGTAGCTTGTGGCTTGCTCGTTTTCAAAATGAGCGAGTTAATTACAAGTGAGCTAACATTAGATTTTTTGCCATTCCGACTAGCAATGAATCAAGCTAGAATTAGCTCGTGGCTCGCTCGTTTCCAAAATGAAATGAGCGACCCAACATTAGAGTTCGATCGAGTTAAAAAAGTTGCCCGTGCCTCACTTGTTCTTGAATCGAGCCAAAAACGTACAAGCTTTTCCCGAGCTAGCCATGGGCCACCAACTTTTTTGCCAACCCTAATAGCAATGTGCTCAATATTGTCAACGTAATTGAGTGTCAATATTTGTGCAAAAACATATTAATTTTCCTTGAAAACCCCTTTTTTTTTAATATCCTCTATAAATTAAAAAATTCCAAACATGACCTCGATTATTTTTAACGCCCCAACCGTCAGAACTTTTGACGGTTCTAAAGGGATCAAAACAGCTACGAATTCTAGCAGTTCTTAAATAATAGAACCGCCCATAATTCTGGTAGTTTTGTTCTTATTGTTTTTTTTTTAATTGAGGAGTACTTAAGTAGTAAAATTGTTTATCAATTAATTTCTGTAATAGTTAATATCAATCTCATAATAAAAATTTCTGACTAAATGACAAAACAAAATAAATATATTGTGTTAGTTCAATTAAAAAAAATAAGGAGCATCCTTCTTTCCGATGGGCATATATGAATGCCCCAATAATTATTGTACACGGTTTTATTGTATGATCCATATGTAATAAAAGAAATACAAATTTTTTTCATGTCATCGATTCGTGCATTCGTGTTATAATTTCTTAGTCATTTCTCTTATTTCTAAAGCATATATATGTATGCCGTACATGTATTTCTCTGATTCAATGGTCATGTAAATTTTATCTATTACAAACTTAAACACCTCCATTTATAACTCGAGGAGACATATTGGTCAATATAATTTTAAAAATAATTAAATAAAATGTAAAATTATTAAAAGGGATAGAAGAAAAAAATATTAAATTTGTATGAACATAGGATATTATGATGTCTTAATAGACAATTAACTTATTTCAAAAATTTGATGAATACAATGGAAATTTTCCCTTTTATTTAAATTGTAATAATCTACTTGCCAGTAATTTATCTACCTCGATCACTAATAAAAAAATATAATAATTCAGCGACATGCGGATGCCATGCAACTTTCTTCATTTTCACAATTAGATTTTAAATAGCGATTATCGCGTCATCGTGGAAAGGCTAAACAAAAAGTTATTGCGAATAGCGGAGCTATAGCAAAAGCTATCATACATAGCGTATTTTGTTTAAAAATTTATGTTTTATATTTCTAGTCAATATTATCTAAAGTCTTGTATAGTGATAAGTAATACAAAATTGATTAAGAAATTAAAACATTCATATTGAACCAATACAAAATCCAAATTACTATTCAAAATATCCCTAATAATATCATAAACTATCTATCTTTTTTCAATTCAAAAGAATCTAAATATTATGACATAAACTATTTATCTTTTATTATTAATAAAAAATCTAAGCATTATGACATAAACTATTTATCTTTTTTCTATTTAAAATCAAAAGTAATCCGAACTTTGGAAAAAATTGATCCTTAAAAATAAATTCACTTTGGACCTTTAAATAAAAATCTATGTAGCATAGTGTGCGCTATAATGTGTAGCGCAATAGCGGACTGCTATTATCGCTATAGCTGTTGTAGTTGAAATAACGCACTTTTATCTCATAATTTAGCGTTTAAGGTCTGAAAATGTTATAGTGCCGCTATTTCTTGCGTTGATCTTTTATTATAAACTTACTTTTTGCATGTTGCTACCTAAAATATTTTGTTCCAAAGGTAATTGTGAAATTCTCAAATATTCGTTGAAGGCATATGTGGATAATGATCGCATCTACTACTATTGCAGACTTTTTGGTGTGATAAAATTTTAAGATGGAGACAAGACGTTGATCCCACAAGTTGCAAAATTAAGTTTTCTATATATAATTTGCAATAGGAATAAATAAGTTTTTCTTTAATGTATTAATTATTTTGTAGACGAGTAAAAAGTTCTTTTTTAAAATTTTGATATGTCAGAAGAAATAACCGTATTTTTGATACAGTTCTTTTAGGCAGCTTTTAAACAACCACATCAATGATGGGAGAGGGGGCTGTCCGATGTCCATCGGACTGAGTTGGGTTTGATGGGTGGTTTCCACCATCTGATCCACTTCAAAATCTGTGCGTATTACTTTAATATCCGTGCTGTTTGCTTTAATATCCGTGCACACCGATCTTGGAATGGATCGGACGGTAGAAACCACCCATCGAACCCAACTTAGTCCGATGGGCATCAGACAGCCTCCTCTCCCATCAATGATGGGTTACTTGGGAGTTTGACAGTACTGATGTGCATTAGTGCATAGTGACAATATACGTTTTTTTATTTCTTTTTTTTTACGTTTCCGAATCGAACTCCGTTTAAAATGTAAAAAATGTATAATACGTTTTATTTGAGAATAAAACGTGAATTACGAATTATTCGCGATAAAAACGCGGAAATTAATTTTTTTTCTTTGGTTTTTTTTCTTTGCTTCCTTGTCATACCGAAATATTCCCGAATCACGAATTTTTTATCCCGCCAAACCGAACCTGAACTATTCGTTTGTCACTATACTGGTGTGCAACAACCACAGCCGCAGAAAAGCCCTCCTCTCTCTTCCTTATTTCTTTAATGTCTATATGAATAGATTATTAATTAATTGTATTGAATTATTATTGTGTATTTAAAAATGTTAAAATCTGAAGTACTTAAAAGTAAAAATTGACTATTAATTTATTGCATTAAATTGTTATTATAATTTTAATTTATCATAAAATAGTTTTCTCAATTTCAAATTTGACAACGAGAATTTAGTATCAATATTTGTGCAAAAGCGTAATTAATTTTCCTTGAAAACACCCTCAAATCTCAATCAATCAAATGGAACGGTCTCGTAATTAGACCGTCACAAAGTGAAAGGCACGCAAGAAAACATTGAAAAGGAAGAAAAAAAAAACAAGAGCAATGCTTTCTCAGTCCGACTCCGCTGCTCTCCAAATCTCTACTGTTGAATTTTTTTATGCACGAATCTTAACACAGATGAACGACTGAAATTAAAATAGCAGGGTACTGCTCTCCTATTTGGAGAGCAGCGGAGTCGGTTCCTGCTTCCTCCTACCATTCAAATTTGAAAAGGATATATAATAGGCCCATTTATTGAGTCAGACTGGGCCCATTTTGGACACATGCCAATATGTTATAACTTCAGGAATAAACAAATAAACGGCTAGTCTATTTTATGTCAGAATTCAAATTCAAAATTCAAAGGGTGACGTTTACACTTACCAAATCCACTCTCTCAATTTGACTTTAATTTATCTACCATTCTACCTCTATCCAGGCCTCAAGTGTCAAACTCAACCACTCCACCTCTTTCTATTCATTTTGTATGACTTTTTTTCTTTTTTGCTTGAAGAAGAAAGCATGTCTATCGCCATTGGTTTGAACGACATCAAGAAACAAGCTTCTTTCTTCTTCAAAGAAAAGATTCGAACTGCCCGCCTTGCACTTACTGATGTTACTCCTGTGCAACTGTATGTAATTCCCAATCCTTCATCTCCATTTCTGTTTCTCTTTCTCTAAAGGAATGGTATTAATTAAGCTCAATTTTCAATTTTTTAAAAATATATATATATATATATATAGGCTGACAGAGGAAGCAACAAATGGGAATTCATCTGCACCAGATGCAAAGACTATGCGATCAATATCCCGTGCTTCTTTTGAAATCGATGATTATTTGCGAATTGTGGGTATTTTGCACAGGAGGTCTGTTACTTGTCAAATTATTTTTATTTTTCTTTTCATGGATCTTTGCTTAATTTATTCGCTCATAGATACTCTCCTCAGTTTATTCTCGCTTTTTATGAAGGCTTGCAAAGTTTGAGAAGCAACAGTGGAGAGAACCGTACAACTCCTTGGTGCTGCTGGAGCACCTTCTAATCCATGGACCCGAGAGGATTGCCGATGAATTTCAGAGTATCAAAGATATTATACAAGACATGCGCAAATTTCAATTCATCGATGAAAGAGGGTATTGTTTGCTTTAATTTTTCTTGCTTAAAATAATAAAGGTAAATTAAGAACGTGTGTGCCCAATTTTAATCTATTAATCATTCCTCTTGATATTTTTCTAGGTTCAATTGGGGTTCAGTTGTGAGAAAGAAATCAGAGAAGGTGCTGAAATTGCTGGAGAAGAGCCCACAATTCAGAGAGGAGAGAGAACGTGCCCGCAAAATCTCACATGGAATTCAGGGATTTGGTAGCTTAAATCAAAATTCAAGTAAGACCATCTTCCAAAATCATGAGAAAGCTTCAACTCTCTACGGGAGGAGCATTTCACTCTATGAAGAATGCAATTATAGCGAGGATCAGAAGGAGAATATGAATTTGGATTTGGGTTTGGATGAAAAATTAAGTTTAAGTTCAACTAAAATAGAAGAGGAGGAAAGCAGCAGTGGTTTTACAGTTGGAGGAGAGTCCGAGCCATTTATAGCACGAGAGGAGGAAGTGAAAAAGGATGATGAAATGGAAAAGATAATAATAGAGCATCCATTTGCTAGCTTTGATAAAGAGACCAAGAAATCTTTGTTGCTATTGAGCCAAGGTTAACAAAATTTTCAAATTTCAAGTATGGTTTTGTTTGTATAAAATTAGATGCAGACGCCCATCGCGTCAATGGTTATTTGGGTCGATGTGTATTATTGTATTCCTATAGAAAAGGTTTCTCTACGAACTAGAAAATTAGATGACCACCTGTTTGGAACAATGTGTATTATTGTATTTTCTGTACACTATAATTCCTTTTTTTTGTTATTATATCTGTTTTGATGTTATCTTCTTGTCATATGATTTTTTTTTCCAACTATTTCTCTTTTGATGAATAATCACTGGGCAATTTCTCAATAAGAGTAGTCAAGTGACTCACGTCACAGGGTATGCTGTCGGAGGAAACGGTGGTAGCTCATAGAACTTACCAGTGAAGTGGTTTATGAGAGGAAGGAAGAATTTGGGTTAGACGCTGATAGGTTCCATGTCCATCTGATCCACTTTAAGATTCATGCGTGTCCACTTTAATGTTCATGAAGATATAGCCCGCATGATCTTAAAGTGGATCAGATAGACGTGCAACCCATTGGACTCAGGCGTCGGACTCAAATTCTTCTTGTCTTTGATATCAATGGCAACAAGCCATCTGTGGGAAGATCCAAAAATGTAACGACCGTACAACTCGGGAATGCCGATGGCATAGTGCTTATCTTCTGACAAGCTGTAAAATTTACGTTTCCCAGTGCCACGTTCATCTCCAAGCACCTACCATGGGAGCTGCGGAGCTGGAGAGTGGCAATTCTGTTTTGCAACTAGTCTCCAATTTTTGCACACGGCACTGAATAAGTTGGTGCATAATTGTTAGGTATAAGAATACACAATAACCCCATTTTAGATAAAGTACTCTCATTTCCCAAACATAGAGAAAAAAAAAAATAGAGATTGATTTAAAGAGTTACTGTAATAGCTATAGCTAAAATTTATTTACAGTGGATTTTTTTTTTAGATATTACTGTGCACAGAGAAATACTTGAATATTGTTAATAATGTTATGTGTTCGTGCATGTTAGCAGAAGATATCAACTTGTATCACTCATAAATCATAAATTCATAATCAAAGCCAGTGAAAACAAAGAGAGACTTGAATATTTTACCCACAAAATCTATGGATTTCGACGCTATGTTGACAAATATGTAGGCATATATAAGAATAGTAAACCATATTTCACACCACAACTTTTTAGTTCTTAACATGGTTGGTAACTGGTACCATTGCTGTCTCAAGTACAAAAAAGAAGGAATTTCATGTATACCCTTCAAAATCTTCGAAATTATGTATATCCCCCTCTAAAATTCATGATATCATATTTACCCCTCTAAATTCCTATCACTCACAAAATTACCCAATTTACTGTTTTTCTATTATAACTTGTTTTAATTTATTGCCTTTTTGTCAGTGCAGATTTTAGAGAATTTTGAAGGAATTGGTACGGACTGGCAGAATTCCTTTCCTAAGTATTAAAGCTAATCAATGCGAATCAAAGACAATTTCGAAGAATATAATGAGGAATTCGAAGTATTTAGTGCTTATCTAACAAGAAGCCTCTAATGTGTTCAGAGCCGGCGTTGTTTGAGAAAAGAGAAAGAGAGCATCACTTTTCTCTTACCAAGTAAACATGTTTTACCTTAACACCTAAAAATAGAAATATAACCATAACAACTCTCAGGATCAATCCAAGAAAACTCGTCTAGTAATTTTATCTTTTCTTTTCTATATATGATTTGCGGCAAAGACATCATTATAAACATAGTAAATAAGTTCGGGAAGCTCATGTCCCGTGATGATGATCCACTACATACTCTCTTGTATATCTGATTGTTACAAGAAATATTTGAATCCATGGAGGTTGCATTAGCTTCTCGTCCGGTAAGTTGCTCTCCTATTCTATTCTATTCTAGGATCTTAATTCCATATCCTAATTTTTATTCTTATTATTTTCATCTTGTCGCTAGAGGCAAATCTATTGGTATGGTTTTTATTTAATCGAGTTTTCCTTTTGTTGCGGTATGCTTTTGGTAATCTTCTAGCATTGGAAATGATCTGGCTTACAAATCACAGAGGATTATTCTTTCAAGATTTGTTCTTGTGCCAATTTTAATTCTAAATACTTGAATTCTCTTAAATGTCTCATTTCTTATTTCTGTTTGATGAGGCATCTGCAGAAACTGAGCAGATAATAATTTAATTTACCAGTTGTTTCACAGTGAAAATCAATCGGGTTAAGAGAAGAATCAAAATGGCGCAAAAATCAGGATCAAAGAGGTCCAAGTTTGGGTTGGAACGTCACCATCCTGGGTGCATCGAGAGCCTTCTTCACTTTGCCATTTTTCAGGGCAGCTGGCAACAACGCCTTCACCTAAAAAAGACGATTGCTTATAAAAGGCACACCGATATCTCTCGCCCTCCCAGTAACATTTTTACTATCCCTTTTTTACTGGTTGATCAGTATGTCTTGTAACTACAGTACTGAGTCCTGATTTTGAATTTTCAAATTAATTTATATAAGATCGTTTTCTTTGCTGCAGGAATCAAAGTTCCCAAGGTGCAACATTGCGTCAGCAAGGAGGGTTCCAACTTACAAGTCAGTTCAATTGCAATTACAAAGAGTACAAAAATAAAATATTAGCTTCCTGTTATGTCCTTAAAGTACATTGATTTTAAATTGATTAGGTTGGAGAATGTAAATTGGGGTCTCCAGGTAAATCCCCAACAAAATCTCCCACTAAAAGTCCTCGGAAGGATCTATTCAAACCTCTCAAATTCAAAAAGAAATCAAGCGAGAAGAGTCACAGGAGATGCATCACTTCTCTACCTCATCCCTTGGCATCTCGGTTTGCACGCACCGTGTCAATGCATCATTTAAAAAGCTGTAACTATGTTTTGCCAAATGAGTCCTCTGATAATCAAGAAACAACAAATGACAGAGACGTTTCGCACTGTTCTGGTTCTCCTTCTACCAGTAAACTTTTGCAAAATGAAGCCCAGAAAACTTGCCAACAATGTGGAAGTGTGTCTCGATTAAACTCAGTAGACCAAATCCATCATTCAAAGGATCTACTGGACTTTCTTCAGTTTTTCAATGAGAACAAGAAGTTGCTGATGAACCTCGCCTGTAACCCTCAAATTTTATTGGCCAAAGAACAACTTGAAAAACATGCATCTTCAAATGAAAGAATTGAATTAAACAAGTCCCAGACTTTTCCGAGGCCTGGTCAACAAAAAAACAAAGAACCGCATGTGCCTTCTACTACACCAAGTAATTCAAAATCTATTAGATCTGATGTCAAGAAGGCAATAAAGGAGAACAAGAAGGAGGTCATTCATATAGCCAATGACGGCTTTCTTCACAAATTGCCGTATGGACGAAAAGATCATGAGGGGCATAAACGTAATTATAGGAAAGTAGGGGTTGAAACTCAAATGAGGAGGTCTACTTCTCTTAGTGAATCACTTGAGAAATACTCGAATCTTTTTGAATCCATATCGAAAGAGGAACCAAAACTTACAGACAGCAGGGCAGGGTCGCTGCAAAATAGATCATCGGATTTAGTCTTTAAAAGAATACACTCTTCACCTGAAATTAAACCTTACTCTGCATTTGTACCACCTTTCTCAGCTACTGCATCTTTTATAGATGCTCCTGATATTAAAAGTGTGCACTCTTGTCCTGAGGCTGAATCTGAACCATTAGAAAATGCATTAGGTATCAATGAAGAAGAAGTTGAGCAGTTAGATCTCCAGTTGTGTACCAATCGAGTTAAGAAACTTGATCCTGAGTCACATGACCATGAATGCATACAACCAAATATGGAAGAAAATAGGAACTATAATAGTACATTTTCTGATGATACCACTGGTATCTCCCCGATGCAATCCGTTTCAGGTGACATTTCTAAGTATATTGTTTCATTAAGAGAATTAATTGAACATTTTTTCTATTATATGGTTTCTGATGATACCTGTATGTAAAGATGCAAATCTGACCCAAATGCTTTCTATCTCCTTTTATTCATTTACTTTCGAAAAACCTATGTACCTAGCATCCCTTACACTATTACTCTAAAATGATTGCAGATTCGGGTCTGAAATCTGATAACATGGACTCGAATGAATCCAAGTTACAAGAAGACGCGACCAAAGTACATGTCAATGATCACTACAACATAGGAGTAGATGAGAGTGATGCGGCATACTTCCTTTACATGAAAGACATATTGGCAAAATCCGGGTTAACGGGTAGCGAGTGGTATTCATCTGAACAACCTGTTATAGACCCGGCATTCTTGGAGCTCGAGCCTGACTCGGGTCCAGACCAAGTCCTTTTATTTGATTTGATAAACGAGAACTTGCTAGATGCATATGAATCTTCACTGCTCTCTGGCACATGGGTCCCACGATGCGGATTTGTCACGAGACAGCTGCATTTAGGTGAACAAATGATAGAGGAGGTGTGGGCAAGATTGAAAAGGCAGCTGAATTCTTTTGTGGAGGTTGCAATAGAGGATGTGGTGGCAGCTGATTTTCTCAAGAACAGGGATGGATGGATGGATTTGAATTATGATTCAGAATTGGTGGGTTTAGATTTGGAGGATTGGATAGTTGAGGATTTGATAGATGAAATTGTACTGGAAATAGGTGAATCCCAAACCAATCCTTCTTTCTGATGCAATTGATTGATTTCTGTTTGTTTTTCTTTTGCTTGGTTTACAGTAAAGCTGATAATATGTATAGTTAGGCAAGTTATATATACATACTGCAAGAGGCGCATGTTGCAGAAAATATTTATATATTGTTGATTAGAAGGAATAAAAATATAGTATGTAAATTATTGAGTGCCAACCTGTTTAATATATCTATAGTAAGCCCATACTGTTGATTTTAATCTACATCTTGAATCTCGCTAAAAGTGTGTTTCATTAAAAATTCAAGTATATCAAGTTTCCGGTAGATTGATTAAAGCAGCAAGTCGAAAAGTCGGTTATGAATTATGAATGAATTGTATATGTGTAGATCAGAAATTAATTGTGGACTTGGTTTTGTAGTCTGATTTATTTACTTTTTTGAAACATTCGCAGAGGCTGCGAAGTAGTCTGATTTTATGAATAGATGAAATTTAAGCAACCGTAGAAAAAGGAGAACCGATCCTCTCCCACTTTATGTTTCCGACTAATAAATCGTGCAAATTTAAGTAACCATAGAAAAAAGTAGTTTGAAGTTTCAAACGTATTTAAGTATGAATGCATATTATACATAGATTAAAATGTGTCCTGTTGTTACTTGTTGGGGCTAGATCTTCTCGCCATTCGTATTTATCTCTTTTATTCATTCGTATCTGTTATCTCACTGTGGCTTCTTGGAGGCAGGCCTTGACAAAAACATCCGACCCGACCCGTCTAATCTTGGGCCCTTCTCGAGCTGAAGATGGGCTCCAATAAATCCGCCAGAAAATTCATAAAGAGATAAATATAATGTCAGAGAAAATTATACAGAAAGCCCGTCTAGCTCAGTTGGTAGAGCGCAAGGCTCTTAACCTTGTGGTCGTGGGTTCGAGCCCCACGGTGGGCGTTTCTCTATTTTTTTCCTCTCACATTTGACATTTCAATACGGTTCCTCTTTTCTCCCCATTTTTTTTAGTAAACTCTCTCGGGCCTTCAGATTAAAAAAAAAATTGATTCTCCATTTTTATGCGTCTGTCTGTTTTTTTTCCCGAAATTTTTATTTCTATCATATTCATCCAAAAAAAAAAAAAAAGTCTGTCATTTTGAACAGCAGATAAAAAAGACCGAGTCCGCCATTTCATTTGGTATTTTGGTGGACTCTAACTTGAGTACGCCAGATGAAATGGCGGACCTATATTTTTTTTTAACAAATTCTTTTTTACATTTTTTATTTTGTCTTTTATGTAAATAGTGTTAAATAAATCACATGTGTAATGCTAATGCTGTGATGCATGCAACTTTCATTGTGAAATTTTTATTTCTATAATATTCAAAAAAAAAAAAAAAGTCGGTCATTTTGAACGGCAGATAAAAAAGACCGAGTCCGCCATTTCATTTGATATTTTGGTGGACTCTAACTTGAGTACGCCAAATGAAATGGTAGACCTATGTTTTTTTTTAACGAATTCTTTTTTACATTTTTTATTGTCTTTTATGTAAATAGTGTTAAATAAATCACATGTGTAATGCTAATGCTGTAATGCATGCAACTTTCATTGTCCAGCACATGCTAATGTTGTAATGCATGTAACGTGTAAAAAACACATAGCAATTAGCAACTAAGCAGAGAAAGCTGAATTTAAAAAAAAGGTCCGCCAAATTAAATGGCTGACCCTATCTAGTGTTCCCAAATGAAATGACAGATTCGGTCTTTTTTGTCCGCCGTTCAAAATGGCAGACATGGCAGAAATTTAAATCTCTAGAAAAAAAAAGTGGTTTTCTAGTTTTTTTTTTTGATACGGTAGAAATAAAAATTCCGGGTTTTTTTTTCATTTTATTTTCAGCCAATAAATTTTGGATGTAATAAAATAACGAATGTACAGTTGTATTTTGGATTAGGAAGTTGGACTTTGCTCAAAAATATATATAAAAAAATAGTTGAGAACACTAAGCAATGCATTGCCGTTTAAACTAAATATTCTGAGGTCTGGATTTGGCTTGGTCTAATACAAACTTTTTATTTTATATTAATATCATTAGTTTTCAAACTTTATTATCTGTACTACCGCGTAAAACCCACTCTTGTTTTGCCAAAAAAAAAATTCACATTAATCAAATAAGCAAGAAAATGGTACAAATCTGCAATTAGTACCATTACTCTCCCGGCTATAAATTTGTCTCTACTTGATGAAGAGAAATAACAGAAGAAGAAAAGGAAAAGAACAAAAATAACAACAATTTTGTTGCTTGTTGAAATTCCAAAGAGAGAAAGAGAGATGGATTGCTGCGAAGGGGGTAATTGCAATTGCAATACAGACTGCAAGAAGAAGGATTGTTGCAATAATAAGAAGAAAGGTTGTTGCAAACCGAACATCACATGCCTCGTTGAATTCGGAGTTGCATGTCTTGGGATTGCTTTAATCATGTTTAAAATTATCAAGGTTTAATTTGATTTTTGCATTACAAATTCATGTACTCCTTATTTTTGGAGTTTTGACTTTCTTCTCTTTTGCCATTTCTATGTATTAATTGTTCACAAGTTGCATCTTCTTTTTTTTTGTGCGAGAGTGATTGGAATTGTATGTAATCCAACGGAATTACTTTGTTAAATTAAATAAATTGGTTTATCCATATCAATTTTATCACATATATAAAGAATCAATTTTTGGTTTAGGTTTCTAATACACATGTCTTTTATGTGAAAGGTCATGAGTTCGACATTCAGATGGAGAAAATAATTTATTACAAAGATTGAAATAAAGAGTCTTGATGGCTTGACTCATCTCATTACAAAAAAAAATATTTACCTATAATATATACATTATATATACATTGACAAAGCTAGCATGTAATAGGGGTAGGCAGTCGTCTATTCCTAAAAAAAAATTAATAGAATCTAGTGAAAGAAGGGAGCTTTGCCTACCCCTGACCAGCCTAATTCAGAAACACAGAGAAGATAGCAGAAGAGAAACTCTCATATTTGCCTTTGTGTTGTCAACTGCCATGTCTAGAGAAGGAAAAACATGACGTAGCGTGACTAACACACCGTGACTTGGTCATGTCACGTCACAGCACGTGTTAAAAATTTATTTTTACGTGACATGATGTGAAGTGGCGTGACTAAAATGATGGAACACAGTTCCATCACGTGTGGTCACACTATGACAATATGTGCTACTATTCGCATGACATGACTGGTTGCGTTTGATTATTATTTTCAAGTTTAAGTTAGTTCGAAAAAATAATAACAAAATGTACGAAAGAAATAAGAAATTGTTACAAAATAAATATAATTAAGATTTAATTTTGAAAAAAAAAAATTGATCACGTAACGTGCCACATGACATGACATGACGTGACTAAAATGATGGAGGATAGTCATGTCGCATGATCGACTGACATGACTGCTAATGGCATGACTAATTTGATTCTCTAACCGTGCTTTTGCTCATTAGTACCGTCTTCAAACTTAACTCTAATTTTTTAAAATGTGATTTATAATTTAGAAAGTGTACTAATTTTTTTCTAGAATGTTATTAGTATGTACCAATTTGTCAACTAGAATTGGTACAAGATTTTTTATTTTTTTTAAATTAATGCATATATTAATTGTTTTAACTGCTTGCTGCTTTCTGTTACTTAGTTGATGTACCAATTTTTATATTAAATTGCAATTTAGAAAGAAAAATCTGAACATAAAGTAATAGGCATGTCAGAAATTCGCTTGAATTTGTATATGTACCGATTTATCAATTAAATTTTGAAATTGACCAATCTACGTGAAAACTCTTAAATTATGACATGTACCGGAAAAAAAAAATCCTACTCTGATCAAAATAATCCTAGCTTGGCACCTGAATATTTAAATGATAGACTACTCAGTCATCTAAGCGTGTACCAGTCATTGATAAGTCATTTGATTGATTGATTAATTAAATAATTTTCAAATTAAAGGAATAGGGGGTTCGTCATTCTGTTGGTTCCTTACGCCAAGGTAAAGACTTTTTATATGCTTCAATGCACATCAATTTTACTTTGATAAGCTAGTTACATCAACACAAGGAACTATTGACACCATGTCCCTCAGATTAACATACAAAATTCAATATCATTGTGTATTGTCAAGGATGTTAAAAAAGTCATGTCAGATCACAGAATGTTATAAGTTATGCGTGTCAGTTATGTGTTGTAATATTTACACTAATTGTTTTTGCAACATTGTTTTTTTTATTTTATAATTTTTTTTAGTTTTTTCTTTCCTCAAACAAACTTAAATTAAAAAAAAATAGCATATGGTAGATTAGTCAAGCATGTCGGTCATGTATTGCGACTTGTGTGTCACGTGTTGTGTCAATTCACATGGCATAACTATTCTTTAGGGTGCGTTTGGATGGGTGAAGAATAGCTACTATTCCGGATTAGCACTATTCCGAGCTACTATCCGGCTTTTGGGTGTGTTTGGATTAGCAAATAGTTACTATTCTTTGTTTGTCTTTTGTGGGATAGCTCACTATTCTACTATTTTTACAAAACGTTGGAATAGCTCTATCCTTGCTACTATTCTTGATTCATCCAAACGCACACAGTACAGTGCTAACTGACACTGAACGACAAAAAATACAACACAATATTTGATCAAACGTGACTACAGGACAACAGTAACATAAATTTATATCACTATTTATCCAAAAAAAACATTCAAATTCCGGACAATAACTTTATATTTTACCCATAAATTGTTTTTACAACATTGTATTTTTTTTTATAAAATTTTCACATTTTTTTATATTTTTTTCTTCCTTAGACAACCTCAAGCAAACATAAAATTAAAAACAAAAATAGTTATGCGTTACCGAATTAAACGTGACAACATGTGATCAAACAAGACCAATCACATCACAGCGTGACAATTTTTTTTCCAATTTTGATCTTTGCGCGTACCATGATTTGAATAAGATATACCACAGTGTGTGTGACTAATTTTGCATAATCATTCAAATGAAAGTAGAAATAATATAAATTAGATGTCATATAAAATGGAAGAAATTATTATCTCGACAACCATTTATTTGTTGTACATTAAAAAGCGGCACAACCCAGATTATTTTTGTTAAGGAAAAGGAAAGTTTTATTTATACCATATTAAAAAAAATATTTTGCTATTTTTTTCTAAAAAATTACTAATTAAATTGGCAAATTTAAAGTCATTTAAATTAACGGATCCAGTCTAAAGTATGCCAATTCAATCAACGGACGATAAACAAAGAGTGAGCCTATGGTAATATGCATATCACGGATGGGTCCGTGATACGATTCAATATCTTCGTTTTCAAAGTTCTAACGGTCGATCCGAACCGTTCAATATGTTTTCCATATGAATATGTACTTGCCGACCAAATTTTACATTTTTTAGAATTTTTTTACTATTTTTTTAGGTAGGCAGAAAATCACTGTTTTTGGATGGTCCAGAATTTTCGGATCAAGTGATTTTATACCTATCTAAAAAAATAGTAAAAAAATTCTAAAAAATGTAAAATTTGGTCGGCAAGTACATATTCATATGAAAAACATGTTGAACGGTTCGGATCGACCGTTAGAACTTTGAAAACGAAGATATTGAACCGTATCACGGACCCATCCGTGATATGCATAGTACCATAGGCTCACTCATAAACAAATACTGTATGAGGCATTTAAAAGTCAGCGGTAAAAGGAGGTTAGTTTCAGAGTTTTCATTTCTTATCTTTTTAGGAAAATGTGTCTCATGTAAGAATAAAATGAAATGAGAAGTCATATTAAGTAACAACTACTGTATAACGGTTGACACCAATTTTTTTCTATTCATACTCATACGTATACCGTCATACGTGTCTCTTTCTTGTGGTGGTTTTATTTTATTTTGGGGTATTTTTTGTTATATTGGATACTTTGACCGCTGTGGTCCTTTGACATAGACAAGATTCATTTTCTTAACCTTCTCTTGGAATTCGTATCCTCTGCGTTAACTCAATCTTTTGAGTCAATGAATCTGGGTCGTCTCATTTGCAGATTCGTGCAGATTATATTTGCACTAATATTAAAAAAAAACCTTATATATTATAAGCAGTAACCGAATTGAGTCAATTGACTCTGTTTAAAATCGTACGGTTGAGATTCATTAACTCAAAAGATTTTCTTCTGAGTTAATGCAGAGGATATATATATTGGATACTTTTGTGGTCCGAGATTGAATTAAAGGATCCAATATAGAATCTGTTAATTTAATTGACGGACTTCTATCTTCATACGGATATAATATATATCAAATTTCTTAGAAAAATTGGCTAAATGATTATTTTTTTAATATGATATAAATAAAATTTTCGGTAATATTAGGTCACAAATAATCTACTCGACCCAGAAGAAACACATAATATCAACTATCAAGGGTGGCGCCCAGTAAAATCCATCAATTTAAAAGATGATGAGGATCCTACGGTCCAGGTCTAATCTGATGAGCTAGACGGGTGAACCTGAATTTTCTAATTTTCTTACTTAAAAGTTTTATTTTCGTGCATCACACTGACAGTTACAGATCAATTTTCTAACGTTCGTAATTAATTATGATAAGGTATTTTATTGTCCAACTTGTCAACAATTTGCAAGTTGACAGAGTTAATAACAATATATATAGAGAGAGTGTGTGGCTAATATCAAAACGTTAGCATCACGGCTTCCGTGCAACCAAGTTATTTTTTATTTTAAAGTCCAAACGATCGATTTAAACTGTTAGATATGATCTCTATATTAAAATATGATTGGAGACCAAATTTTACATTTTTTTAGAATTTTTTTACTATTTATTAAGCCGCTTTGAACATCACTAATCCAACGGTGACTTAACCAAGCAATAAAAACTAAAAATAGAAGCCATCGTTATTTTATTTTCATAACTCAAATAATAAATTAGTGCAATAGTATTTTCAAAAATAATATATAGAATAATTTGATGAGGTGCTAAAAAAAATGAGAATTATAGAGGTAATAGCAAAATAATCATTACTTCATTCATTCATTATAACACACAAATACATGTTACAAACAAACTAATAGTATAGCTTGCTTGTAGCAATAAATACATGGAAAACAATTGGACTAAGATCGTCTTCTCCATCACCACACACCATTTCAATACATCCATCTTAGCCTTCTTTTATTTTGGCACGCTCTTAATTATGTAATTAATTAACACACCATTAATTCATGGATTCATCACATCACACTACCCACACAATCATATTTGTATTTGGATGCATATAATAAAGGTTTCAATTGTTGCATCCGCATGAGGTGCAGCTGCAGTTCGACCCGCACTTGCAACCGTTCTCGCCCGCTTCTGTTGCCATCTCAAATCCTCCAAATTCACTACAATTAATTATAACTTTTTAGTTTAGTGAGCAAAGAAAAATAAGATAAAATAAGGGTTATTTTTTTATTAATTAAAAAATATATATGAATATTGATTACCTCTTGGCAGGAGCGAAACCAATGATCATAGTTTCTGTGGTGGTGATCTTCTCATCCAAGTCTATGGACCTCTTGCTGCATATCATAATCAACCCAAATTCTAACTTAAATTCTTATTTACTTACCAGATAATGATATAATTAATATAGGGGAAAAGCGTAATATGCAATTAATTAATCTTACTTTCACGGAAGATAAAAAAAAACAAGTCATGATTTGCCTTATATATAGTAATAAATGCCACTTGTTTGTTTTATTAGTTCTTGCTCAACAAAATCATGTCTTTTTTGAGTTTTTTCAAGTAATTTATTTACCAAGAAAATTAAGGAAAAAGTGGAGTGTTAAAATAAAATAAAATAAAGAAAAATAAACAGACCCGCATTTGCAGTTTCCACAAGAGCAGCTGCTTCCACAAGAGCAAGACATGTTTAATGAGGTTGATTAATTAAGAGGAAATTGCTTGATTGTTTGATTTGTGTAAAAAGCTAGGAAACTATGCATGATGTATTTATAGGAAGAAAGGAAGAGGTACGTAGGTGGGGACATCACCGTCCACGTGTCGCTATATCATTTGTGGTGTTCACGCGACTTTTTATGAGTTGGATTATATAGCACTCAACTGCTCATCCAATGACAAAAATTAAATTATTGTAACAATTAAAATACATGTATGATGATGAACAGTAGAACTTGGGTGCTCGTGACTCGTGAGTTAACCAATTTACTTTATGAATTCAATTTTAAAATTTATCGGATTGATTTCAAACGATGAATTCAAACTATTGAAATTCTTCTATCTTATAAGTGATATGTCTATATATGAAAATTTTAAAGTTTCGAATTAATTTAATATAAAGTCAAGTTGTCAAAAGGCTTTCAAAAAAAATGCATTAAAATTAATTTATAAATTTTCTAATTTTGACCACTTGGCTTTATACTCAATTAATTCAAAACTTTAAAATTTTCACATATAAACACATCACTCATAAGATAGACAAATTTCAACAGTTTGAATTTATCATTTAAAATCAATCCGATAAGTTTTAAAATTGAGTTCACAAAAAAACTTGATAAACTTAAGAGCACCCTAGTTCTACTCATGAGAACTCATGAATGAATGATATAATGAAATTTGTCTTCTTTTCATTTTTTGAAGACACTAGCAAGCTGACTTGGCTCTAATATTTTATATTAGATTTGCTCTGTTTTGCTATATTACTCTACTTTTATCCCCTATATTTTTTTTTAATATCCAGCGCTATATAAAAATTATCAAATATATCCATTTTTTGCTGGATATTTTTCTTTTTTAAAGTGCTCAAACAAGAAAAAAAAATATCTGGTTCGTATTTTTATTCCAACCGGTCATTTTTTGGCTAGTCAGGTTTTGTGAAATATTTAATAGATTAATTAGTTTAATTTAATATAATTTAGTATAATTTAACATATTTTAGTATAATTAGCATATTTTAGTATAATTAGCCTAATTATTTTTTAGAATTTATTTATTATTTTTTTAGATAGGTACAAAATTTAAATAGAATCAAATTTAAATATTTTAACGAAACAAACATACTAAATTTGATTTTTATGAAAAACAACTGTAGATCAGTGGAGGTAGTTTACTATGCAAACAGTAAGTATGGTGTAGCAAAAAGTTTCTGCCTGTTTTTCCTAAAAATCAAATTCTTCATGCTTGTTCGATGAAATATTTAAATTTGATGCTATTTAAAAAAAAAATCCTGACAGTTACAGATGAATTTTCTAATTTTCTTAATTATGATAAGGTATTTTATTGCCCAACTTGTCAACGATTTGCAAGTTGATAGAGTTAATAATAATATATATGACGCGTATTGTGCTGTATATTAATTATATTGTTCCAAACTCATGTACTAACAAAGCATTTTATATGTATGAGAAACTTGAAAAAGATATTTTTCTGGTTGCAATTATCTATTGTATTAAATATTAATTATCCGATAGATGAGATGGGTATAGAAATTAAGCAATAGAAAAGGACCTTGTCTTAATTATATGCGCAAATACTCCATTGATTATTTTATTCATTTTTCAAGTCTCTTGGGTAGGCCTATCGCTATCGGCTGCAGGCGCAAATATTGATGGGATACATGAATTTCAATACATATACGAATTGTGATGTGTTAATTAATTAGGAGTATACGTACTACTATGTACAAATATTTATATGTATGTATGTATAAAAAGAGGGAGTTGGCTAATATCAAAACGTTTGTTTCTAAGCCGTGAAATAAACGCTTCGGTTTTTACGTTTTCAAAATTCAAACAATCATTCAAACCCTGCGATATCCAATCTATATTAAAATGTGCTTGGATACCAAATTTTACATTAATTTTTTTTACTAGTTATTAAATCAGTTTTAAAATCGTTGTTTTCAATGATCCAGAAATTTTTCACTGTTTATTAAAATTAGTAATTTTAAAACTGACTTAATAAATAGTAAAAACATTCAAAAAAATATAAAATTTGTTCTCCAAGCACATTTTAATATAATGATAACATCTAACGATTTGGATCGACTGTTTGAACTTTGAAAATCAGAAAACCAATAGATTGCATCACAGCTCCGGAACAAACGTTTTGATATTAACCAACCTATATATATTATATTTTCCTTCTAATTTTCTGACAGTACTTGTTTTTTAAAATTATATTGTTGTTAATTATTAATCTTATTTTTTATACTTCTGATTTCTATTTAATACCTATAAAAAAATTCTATCCAAGATTCAAATCCACCACCTCCTACACAAAATATTGTTGTAAATTATATTTAACTAAAATTTAAATTTGTAAATTTATTAAAATTGTAAAGTAAACATGAGAAGAAAAATAAGAAAGAAAAGATGAGAATGAAAATAATAGCACCATCAAATATATTGTTCATGAAAAATAAAAATTATAATGTTGTAAACTTTTGAATTTGTAAAATTATGGAAATTATAAATTAAATGAGGATAATAAAAAATTATAATGTTAATTAAAAGATTATCAATATAAATATTTTTCAACATGGTATCAGAGCTGCGTATGAGTGATACACAACCTTGATAGCATGTCAAAACTCAATTATATTGATATCTCCGAAATTTGCAACAACAAATCACCTTATATAGAAGTAAGCTTCTTTCTCCAAAATGGATGTGGGACTAAAGAGAATTTGAGCAGCTTTCTTTCAACCGACCAAACAAACAAAGAGTCTTCTACAGATTGCGTGTAAATCTTGATAGATTTGGCTAATTATAAATTATATTAAGTGTAAATCTTCTACAGATTTTGTAAATTGTTAATATTTTTGACGCATTAAAAGTTTGCGTGGACGCAAATATAATATGCGCATATTTTAATACATAATAATTAACACATCAAAATTCGTATAATGAGATAGAATAAATATTTTTGACTTCCACAATTATTAGTTGTGTTCAACTTAAAATACATATCGGATAAGGTAGTGAGCTAGCTAATGTAAATATTTTAAATTTTGTGCTGTTGTGGGCTTGTGGCTATAGATTTCATCTTATTATGATATTATGGTAATGCTATATATAATAATCTACCCAAGGACAGAGACAGAGAGACATGATGCGGTAATTTCATATCTCACTCTTGCCTTACATTCTTATTTTTAATTTTTAAAATTCAGACAATTAATTATAATATTCTAATTGAAATGTGCTTGAAAATCAAATTACATATATATAAACTAGAGTGCTCTTAAGAATATCAAACTCCTTTGTACTCTTAACTCTAAAATCTATCAGATTAACTTCGAACAACGAATCCAAACCGTTGAAATCCTTCTACCTTACGAGTGATGCATCTACATGTGAAAATGTTAAAGTTTCGAATTAATTTAGTATAAAGTCAAGTGGTCAAAAGGCTTCCAAAAAATGAATGCATTAAAATTATTCTAGAAACCTTCTAATTTTAATCACTTGACTTTATACTGAATTAATTCGAAACTTTAAAATTTTCACATGTAGACACATCACTCGTAAGATAGAAGGATTTCAACGGTTTGGATTCGTCGTTCAAAATTAATCCAGTAGATTTTAGAGTTAAGAGTACAAGGGGACTTGGTACTCCTTGGAGCACCCTAGTTCTACTCATATATATAATTTACTAGTTGTTTAAAGAGATATAAAATGATTGTTTTTTATGGTCCGAAAAGAGTGATTTTGTAGCTATATAAACAAATAGTAAAATATTTAAAAAAATATAAAATTTGTTCACCAATTAAATTTTAGTATGAAGATCATGTTAAGCAGTTCATATTAACTATTTGAATTTCAAATAACAGAAATAAAATGTGAGAATATGAAAGACATGAAACATTAAGCACTCCTCAATTTTAGTACATATCTTTGCTATTTTATGACTGTATTCAATACCACAAGATATGATAAATAAATGAAAATGCTAATGAACTATACAATATGTATTTAATACCACTAAATATGATTAAAAAATTATATATACTAGTCTTGTTTTTCAAATTTATAATAACTAGTTAAATTATAATCTAATAATGTTGCATATAATTCATTGCGCATTTAGAAGATAAAATGTTATTTACATGATTTTACGTTTATCAATGATTTCTGAAAATAACAACTATGAACTAGGTTTTACATGCATTCTTTTCCAAAGTTGCTAATTTTTTTTATACATGTATATACTTTACGGTTGTACCTAATTATAAACTAATTCGTCTTATTGAATATAGATATAAGCAAATTATTCAAGTATACAAATTTGGTCAATGAGACTAAATAAAATTAGGTTGAAACAAAAAAAAAAATCTGAGGAGTTGAGTCATCACCAGCTATTGAATCTTTAACATTTACCGACTTGATTTAAGTTCGTGATTTATGTATTTGTAAATCAGAAAAATATCAAGATTTAAGTCTTCACCACTTGTTGAATATTTGATATTGACCTAGCTTAGGTTTGTGATTTCTTCTTTTTGTTTCAAAAAAAAAAAAAGTTGATAATAAATCTTACCTAATTACTTGAGGTAGCAATAGGGGTGAAAACGGAGCGTGTACGGAGCGGGCAGCAGTAAAATCATATTCATATTTTTTATTTTATTTTCTGGATACAAATACAGATACGGTTCGGATCATATCAAATATTTGTTAAAATAATATTAGTATTCTTATTTACACAGATATTCGGATATTCACATCTAAATTTTCAAATACGAATCAGATATTTTACATACTGTTTTCACCCCTAGGTAGCAACCTAGTAATTTAAAAGTTAGAAATTAAAATTGCTACCAACTGGATGAATTAAAATTATTTGCTATCTATAGCTGGACTTTGTGAAAAGAAATTAAGAAGTCGTCCCTTTGTTATCTTTTCTTCTGCTTGAAGTAACTTGTAATAATAAATTTGCAAAATAAAATGACAAAATAATTCATGAATAATTAAATTTCTGATAGTGACAAGATGCAAAATTAACTTGCATGTTTCATGTTGGTATCCTGATAAAACTGGAATAATAGAGCAAATCTAATATAAAATAGAGGGTGGAGTTTTTGTCCAATTGGTTTTGGACAAAACCCCATCTAAAGTTAGTTGTAAACCGTCCGATCTGTGTTAAAATTTATACGGATAGTTTAGATTTACAGAGTCATTCAAAATTATTAAGTTTTAAATATGTTAACACAAATTTTAAAACAAATCAAACTGTAAAGCTAGACTTTGAATGAGATTTTGTCCAAAATTCATTGGACAAAATCCAATTCCTAAAATAGAACCAAGTCATCTTGATAAAGAAAGTCTTCAAAAAAAATGAAAAGAAAACAAATTTCATTGTATCATGCATTCATCATATAAGTATTTTAATTGCTACATTAATTTAATTTTTGTCCTAGGATGAGCAGTTGAGTGCATATATATAAAATCCAACTCATAAATGTCGTGTCAGCACCACAAATGAGATAGCGACACGTGGACGGTGATGTCCCACCAACGTACCTCTTCCTCTCTGCCTATAAATACATGCATAGTTTCCTAGCTTTTTACACAAATCAAACAATCAATCAATTTCCTCTTAATTAATCAACCTAACTAAACATGTCTTGCTCTTGTGGAAGCAGCTGCTCTTGTGGAAACTGCAAATGCGGGTCTGTTTTTTTTTTTTCTTTATTTAATTTTATTTTATTTTAACGTTCCACTTTATCCTTAATTTTCTTGGATAAAAATAAATTACTTTTAGTATATATACCAAGGAAAATCATGACTTGTTTGTTTCTCTTCCGTGAAATTAAGATTAATTAATTGCATATTACGCTTTTTCCCTATATTAATTATATATGGTAAGTAAATAAGAATTTAAGTTAGAATTTGGGTTGATTATGATATGCAGCAAGAGGTCCATAGACTTGGAAGAGAAGATCACCACCACAGAAACTATGATCGTTGGTTTCGCTCCTGCCAAGAGGTAATAAATATTCATATATTTTTTTAATCTTTTGTTTTAATTAATCTGAAAAAAAAACAACCCTTATTTCATCTTATTGTTCTTTGCTCACTAAACTAAAAAGTTTTAATTACTTGCAGTGAATTTGGAGGATTTGAGAAGGCAACAGAAGCAGGTGAAAACGGTTGCAAGTGCGGGTCGAATTGCAGCTGCACCTCATGCGGATGCAACAATTGAAACCTTCATTCTATTAATTATCTCTGTGTGCTGTGTGGGTAGTGTGATGTGATGAATCCATGAATTAATGGTGTGTTAATTAATTACATAATTAAGAGCGTGCCAAAATAAAAGAAGGCTAAGATGGATGTATTGAAATGGAGTGTGGTGATGGAGAAGACGATCTTAGCCTAATTGTTTTCCATGTATTAATTTATTGCTACAAGCAAGCTATACTATTAGTTTGTTTGTAACATGTATTTGTGTGTCATAATGAATGAATGAAGTAATGATTATTTTACTATTACTTCTATAATTCTCATTTTTATTTCAGCACCTCGTCAAATTATTCTATATATTATTTGTGAAAATACAATTGCACTAATTTATTATTTGAATTATGAAAATAAAATATTATATCTGAACCACGAATTAGTCTTTTGTTGAATTATTTGAAAATGACGAACAAGTTACTGGGCTTGCTTCTGCATAAAAAAGATAGGAACGATTGACCTTTCTTTCTAGAAGAAAAAAAAAAGGAAGGATAAGAACAACTGACCGCAACAAACGCAATATAATAGAATTAAATACAAGGTACATGCTGGACGACGCTCCTTTCTTCCTTTCTTAGACCTCTTTTGGGCCTTAATTACTTCTAATTCAGCTGACATGAGTTTCTTAAACTGAATTAAAGCTCCTTAGCTTAAATTCTTAAGATCTAGTTGAATTGCATGTCCAGCCCATATCGGCCCAGCCCAATACATGAAACACAACACAAGTCAGGTATATCGATCCTCAGTACTTGCGTACATTCTAAAACCCTAGTCGCCTACTCGCTTGGCCTGTTTTCTTCTCTCTGAGAACTCAGAGAATTCAGAGGAGATCCACCGGAGGCGAGGCGACGGAGAGAGAAAGCAAGTACTTATCCAACCTACTAGGGTTAGAGGGTTAGGGTTAGCCGAGAAAGAGAAGAAATGGACAAGAGCATGCTCGGCGATCTGGACGGGATGCCCGAGGAGGATAAGCTTCGCATGGCCTCCATGATCGATCAGCTCCAGCTTCGCGACAGGTCTGTCTTTCTCCCTCTCATACCTGATTTTCGTTTCTTCAATTTTTTCACATCACATATAAACCAATTATTTTTTTTATATATTCTTCTTGGTAGTTCTCTCCATTAGTTTTGTTTGTATGCCAAAGTGGCAACACTCGAGTTAAGCATATTACACAACGAATTCTTATTTTTTCCGGTATATTTAGACATTTTGTTGACTGTACCCATCTCTCAATCCTCTTGGAGATCTGTTAATTTCACCTATTAGTGTCTACAAGAATCATTATTTGTTAAAATATGTTATTTTGTTATAATATATGTAGGATACTTTCACTAGAAGTTGCTTTGCAATCCTACCATCATTTCTTAAATCAATTAAAATTTCTCTCGCAGTAATACTACAAGTGTGTCATTTGTCCTATGAACAGATTAGTTATCCAATTCATGAATATCAGATTGATTGTATAATCCATCACAGAATCCTTTGTGCCGATTGCTTCATTAACTACCACCTCCTGTATCAACTTCATGAAATTGAGCATGATTTTTGTATTCATGAATTTCATATCATTTTGTAGACCAAATCCTAAAATAGTTAATCATTTTTAGCATCTGTTATATATGATTGTCGGTCATTTTCAACCCAACTAATTGCAAAGTAAACTTCTCACCAGATAAAGTGACCCTGTTTCTTCATCTGGCACTTGAAATTTTTTAAATTGCTATATTATCTATTGGTTATCAATTTTTTCAATAGACGTCCATCAGTGCAATGTTTCAAGTTGCAACCATAACTTGTACCAAAGAAGTTAAGACCCACTAAGTCTGTGTACATTTTATGACTGATACTTGTGTATCAATATGATAACATCACACAATTACTTTGTTTTATTCAATAAAAATGACAGCCTGAGGATGTACAACTCGCTGGTAGAGAGGTGCTTCACCGACTGTGTGGATACATTTAGGCGCAAAACTCTTGACAAGCAGGAGGAGACCTGTGTCAAGCGTTGTGCTGAAAAGTTTTTGAAGCACTCCATGCGTGTGGGCATGCGTTTTGCAGAGCTCAACCAAGGCGCCGCCACCTCTGACTAACTTTTTTTTTTTTCTATTTACCTATTTAAATGAGAATCCAGTTTGAGACGGTTTATTTACAGACCAAATTCTAGTTACAGGTGCTATTGCTTACAATAAAATTTTCAGTAGTTCACAAGAATGACATTGATCCCTGAATATTTTGTGTACCTTTGGTTGCTCTAGTTCTCCATATGTCAGCTTTTTTGTCTCTACTTTTCATGTGATTTAGTTTAAAATGTGTTTCTATGCATGAAAAAGTCTCTGTTTCCTTGTATAATTTTCACATTTTTCAGATTGAATGTATGGAACAATTTATGAATTAATGCATACTCTAAGGTTTTTTCCTCAAAAATATATATTTCAAATAGACACCGAATTCATTTTGAGATCAATTAGGTGGGTACTTGAGGCCTTGAGGGATACTCGGCTTCATTTTGGCACAAAACTCTTGACAAGGAGGAAACCTGCATGAAGCGTGGTGCCCAAATGTTTTTGAGGCACTCCATGTGTGCCGGCATGTATTTTGCTGAGCTCAACCAAGGTGTTGTCACCTCTGAATTATATTTTTTTATTTATTTTTTAGAATGAGATTCCAGTTTGAGTAGGTTTGTTTACATACCAAATTCAGGTTACGGGCAGATTCCAGTTTGAGGTCTTGATTAGTTCACAGGGGAATATTTCGTGTAAGTGTGTAACTTGGGTTCTCTAGTTTTCCATACGTCATTTCTTTATTGTCTTTACTTTTCATGTGACTTGGTTTGATATAGTTATGTATGCAAAACTTTTGGCAAACTTTAGTTGGTTATGGTAAAATTTGGTGAGAGCCATGAAATAAGTATTCTTTAATGAAGTGAAAGGGGCTTTTCTTACAATAAAAAAAGAACCGGACAACCAAATTGTTTTCGTTTGCTACATCTGTTGGATGGCTGACAAGTGGCGACCTGCCTTCATCAAAAATAAAAAAATAGACAAGTGACAACCAACCCCTTTTGTTGGCATGCATTTTTTTTTTGGTTATTTTGCTTAAAAAAGTCCATCTGTTTGCTTGTACAATTTTCGCATTGAATAGAAGAAACAAACAATATAATACAAGAAAAGGGAAGCATAAAATGGGAAAGGGATAAATGTAGATTGCTGTGTTTTAACTACTAATTAATTGACAATGGAGAAAATTGCTGCAGTGGGCCAGTGGCAGAAACAAAGTGGGTCCCAAAACCTTGAAAGAAAAAGAAAAAGATAGTAGCAAAGATAAGGCTAAAGAGGATGGAATAAAGGAAAGCAATACCAGTGGCCAGGACGTGGGACGGTGGGAACTTGCAAGGGAATAAATAGTTGTTTATTATAGAATAAATACGGAAACATTACAATTACAAATATATTATTATACCCAAAATGATTGATTTAAGAACACCAAAAAATAGCGAGGCGTACCTAACACACCCCTCCTCTAATCCTAACTATCTAAATAAGCTAATAATAGATTACTTTTTTTTCTCTGTTAAAAAGATTGAATCAAAAGGTATAGAAAAAAGAGAGAAATATGATGAGCAGGTGCAGATATCTGATCCTGGCATTCTTCCAAATGTTGTTAGGAGCTGAACTTTGTTTGGGGGGTTGATCAGGAGCTGAACTTGCAGTTACCGTAGCCTGTGGCACAGAAACAACACATAACTCTGTTTATTTGTTAAACAGCTCCTAATTAATTAATTAACAGCTCAATGAACACATATAATATAATATTCTTAATTGGGTCCTACTTACTTGGATCAGTTGTACTGACGACAGCAGATCCAGAGAAATCGCAGTCATAATCGTGTCTACCGTTGGATTGATAGTATGAGTTCATTGCATAGGCGGCATGGGCCTGAAGCGTATTTGGCTGGAAGCAATTACCCCCTGACTGAATGGCCCCACAGTCCACATGTTGACATGCATAATTTATGTTATTTTGCAACGCGGTTTGACTCGCATCAGCTTTGGGTACGCACCACTTTTTGCTCCCAGTGCCGGACCCGCCCTGAGTCGGACTCGGACTCGGACTCGAACTCGAACTCGGTGCTGGGGTTGGTTGTACAGCCTGCACAAATGTACAATATAACGTGTTAAAGCTGGGGAAAAGCCAAATTATTTGTTTGCATTTGATTAATTAATTTAATAAAATATTAACAAGTAAAAGAAAAGTTGTGTTGCTTTGCTTGCAGAAGCGTGTCGTGTCGTGCACTTTTTCTTTTCAATTGCGACTACTTATTTCTTAAGACCAACTGGTAAAGAGAATCTAATCTAGTCTAGAACAAAGCAGACACTGACCCTTCGTATTGTATTCCCTGACCTCACTTTGAACCGCATACGCCATTTTACGGATTCAAATCCTCGGCAGTAAATACTGGATTTGGGGAAACCAGGGGGAAGTATTATTGGGCTTTGAGATTCGTGCCAAGCTAACAAGAACGGTCCGGATTCACTAATTGTAAAAGATTCCTTGTGCAATATTGGAGAGGATGTGAATTCCCATTTTCTCGTTTACATTTGATTTGATTTCACACATGCCGAAATAATCGCCTCGTAGTCCACAAATAACAGTACACATTACCAGCTGTCCCCCACTACTTGCTAGATCACTGCCACATACTTTCCAATGTAAATGTTCCCAACCCAACTAGAGGGGCATTTTCGTAATATCAATCAGTTAACTGATTAAGTAAAGTAAGAAACGCTTACCGGATCACGCAGCAAGCCGACATCGTAGACCGGAGTCAGATCCGCGTTAAAAAGCCCGAAATTACGCTCTGCTATCGGACCCGGTTTCAGATTCTCATTGAACAGCGCAAAGATGTAGGTCTCGAAAGTCCGTTTGGGCATCAGTGGAGTGCCCAGACCCGAATTCACCAAGCGGATCAGGTTACCGTTGAAGGCCTCTGCATCCGCCACGCTCACCCCGATCTGACCGGGCTCCGCCTGGGAAGGCCAACCAGTCTCCCCCACGGCGATGTCGACGTCGCTGTAGTTGAGCTTCTTCATGGCGGAATAGACTGCGTCAAGCTGGGCCTCGAACATGTTGGTATAGTTGATGTTGGTGGCGGGATCGAATACGCCGGCGTTGGGGCGGAACAGCGCGTAGTTTAGTGTGCGACCGTTGTAGCCGAAGTAGGGGTAGGGGTTGACTGTGAAAGGTGTCTTAGTCTTTCGGTGGAAGTCGAGCATGGGGGTGAAAATTGCGCGGTCATAGCCGCGACGGAACCGACCAGTTGACGGAGGTTCAGAGGAAGAGAGAATGCCAAGGGAGTGAGGGGTTGAGACGCGGATGTGGGGGTATCCAGCGGCAGAGAGAGCATCGGAGAGGCAGCGCATGGCAGGGACGAGGCGGGCAATGAGATTGCGATCGAGAGAAGCGAGGACCTCGTTGCCGACAAAGAGGAGGGTGATGTTGGTGGCAGGGAGGAAGGGGAGGAGGTTCTGGGAGAGCCAGGCGGAGGCCCCAGTGGGAGTAGAGAGGGAGGGGATGTCGGAGTTGGCGGTGGTGACAGCAACGGAGATGGAGGAGTTGGCGAAGGCGCGGATGAAGTCAGGATTGGCGTCGAACAGCTTGACGCGCGTGATGTAGGTGTGGTCCCGCAAGAAGGCGGCCACCTGGGCAGGCGGGGGCAGGTTGTCGGCATTGGCACCATAGTTGACGCCGATCGTTAACGCTTTTGCTGTCACGGGCAGCACGGTAAGGAGGAGGAGGAGGAGGAGGATCTGTAGCAGTAATAGCACTAGTTTTGCTTTATTTTGAAGCGCCATTGCCATTGAATAGGAGAGGGAGAGACGGAGAGAGAAGTGGGTGTGGATTTGATTGTTGAAGCGAGTGATGTTAGAGAATTTAGAAAGGATTTGGATTCTCGAAGAGTAACGTAACCTACCTATTCTACTATTTATGTATTCCTACTTTGACTCCTCGTCTCACTTGGTCTCAGGCTCTCAGCCTACCAGGTGTATTATTATTATGTTATATTTATATCTAATGGTATGGTTAATGGTTTCCTTATTTAACTGTGTAATTTATTAGTTATGTAAATGTTGGCAACTGGTGGGGCCCGTTTCCTTAAAATAACCTTAACGTAACTGCTTTGCACCTTCATTTGGATGTACTGTGCGTGCACATGACACGGCCCTTAAATAATGTACATGCTTTTCCTGGACCGGAAACGCAAACGCAAGTTACGCAACGCGGCAACGGTCGCTTATCGCCCGTGATACAGATACACTACCAATAATCTTTGCAAAATATATCCAATACAAGTATACAACATACATGCTTTCAACATTCTTTTTAGTCATGCTTAACAAAAATTTGTTAGGCAACACAACATTAGTTTAACAACAAATTTGCATCTGATAAATTGAGAAATAATAATTGATATTGATACTTATCTTCTTATTGGTTTTTTTTTTTTTAAACTCCTCTTCTTATTGGTTAACGTGTCCTTACGGTTTGGTTGATTTTATTTTTCCATCAATTTGTCTGAGCTAACGAACATGTATTGTTTTATTTACAAATTTTACTAGTCAACATAGAATTATTGATAGATTAACAACTAATTATCTATACGGTAATCTAGGACGTATTTAATTTATTTTCCACATCCTGTCGTGACATACATCAATGCACTATATTAATAGATGGAAAGAGATAACTTGCATTTATTAAATATACAAATCTGGAGAACAAAAAAAAAATGTGATATATGATTTCCTTGTAAAAGAAAGGTACTCAATTTAAAATTATTGTTGACAATTAATTTTAGATTTACGAAATATTATTTTCAATATTTGTTAAGATTTGTTGTTCGTAATCTTGGGAATGGGTGGGTTTTAATGGGATTTTCAAAGCGATGGGATTTCTTAATAGGTCGGCAAATTAATTTTATCATGGAAAAAAAGAAATGTGCAAAAAGTTGAAGAATTTATTTCTTGAAGAATTCATGAAAAAAAAAATGTGCAAAAAGTTGAAGAATTCATGAGAATTTATATCTTGAAGAATTTTTTCTTTCCACTCAGCCATCAATGAAGAAATTTGTATTTTCTATTATTTTAAGTGGTAAAAAAGTTGATTGTTGACAGGCAATTACTATGCAAAATAACAAAATTTTATTTCAACACAGTTTCAATTTTCAATATCAACAATTTATGAAGTTATTTTATGATAAACATTTACATTTAAAAGAAATCAATCATACAAAATAAAATTTTACATTTATATTTACAATTTATTTATTGAATTATAAAAATAGTTATTTAATTTGCCTACTGTGTAAAATTCATTAAATAATATATAATTATTACAAGGTGTTGGCTAATAACAAAATCAATGTAGCTTGCAAATTAATAAAGCCATAACTAATAGCATGCTGAACATTTATCAAGTAAATATAGTGCAATGATTATCATTACATTTAATAGAAGTTTTTTAATATATATATTTTGATTTCAAACTGAAATTTCTCATAATTATTTACACAGTACAGCCAAACATTCATTATACTACATTTCCACAACCATAAAATACATATCTAATAAATACAGATTCATATATTCATAAAATCTCATTTCGTATAATTCCGCAACAATCAAACACACCATAAAATTGTTATTCGTTTGAAAATTAACACATCAACACGCACATACGTGTTGTAATAGGTATATACATTACATCACAGCTGCTTTACCCTTCTAGACCGTGCTATGATGGGACGAATCATGAGTTATGACCATCGATTTATCACATGCATCAATATTGACCATTCGATATATGACTATCATCATCATTAGAGGTGGATTCATAATTCTGATTAGAAATAAGTACAAAATACTAATAAGGATAAAAAAAATTTCTCCGGGCGAATCAGAGCAGAAAAGTAGATAAGAATCTAAAAATCTCACGACGCAATCAAATACGTCATAACACGACACAACACGACACGATTCCGTCATGGCATGCCATGACAGGACGCGTGTGCTAGTCACGTATCGCGACTCACGTGTCCCGTGTCGTGGTTATTCACGTGACATGATCGTCTTTACAAAATTAGACACGGCACATGGTCATGTGAGTCACATGTAATTATAATTATTAGATCTTAATCAAATGGTGAATCTTGAATAAATCTAAATTATGAAAAAAAAAAATAGTTAAACATAATTAAATGTGACCAGCACATTTGGATATGTCACGTGTGGTCACGGCATGACTAACATGTTGTGACCATTCACGTGCCATGAGCTCATGACCATCCTTCTAAATTTAGTCACGGCACGTTACATAATTTAAGTCACGATATGGTTAATTACGACATGATATATATTTAGATCCTTAGTAGCATATTTCTTTTTTTTTTCTCAATCTATGATTCTTCTGCGTAGCAACGTATCAAACCGCGTTATTTTTTTAAATTCTTTTACGCTAATTCATCTAAATTGACTTTTTTTCGCATAATATTCTTTTACTTGACCATAAATTAAATTCAAAAATAGACATTGTTTAAGTTCAGAGATAGACACGAGTAAAAAATATCACTAGATCTAAAAAAATTCAAATCCACACATGCCTACTCCTGAGTCCTGACTCACTTTGTGACATCGTCGAATTTAAGTATAAAGCCTTCAGCAATTAATGAACGCTTTTGACCGTTGAGATGACATTTTAATGCGATCTGAGATGAAAGCACTAAAAAAATAAAAATAAAATAGGCATAGAGCCCGATTTATTGCTAAAATTTCATTTTCACAGCTACGAGAACTCTAAAAATAAAACCCAAAAATGCATATTCCTCAACTAAATAATTTCATCACCCATTTTTAAATAATATATAGGCCAATTGGTGCATCTAACCCAAAATCATACCTTACTGGTATCTACAGATGATGCCCGTTCCAGCAATATTAGAGCAAAATCTCAGTATATTGAAAATTAATAAACTTTTATTACACATTTAAAATTTTATGCAGTTCGGTCCGTCTATAAAATATTAAACTTGTGCTTGTAGGTTAGAATAGTTGTGGATACTTTGATTCAATACTCAGTTACTATTATATATTTTCATATATTATGCCGTTTATATTTTAACCCCCTTATCTAAATTTTCTAGTTTCGCCTTGCCAATTTCATATTTTTTATTTTTCTATTTGTGAAACAAACACAGTGGCATATTAACCTTTAATCATACGGTTATGTGCGTCACAATTAAGAAAACAAATCACATGTCCTTACACTACCAATTGAAGGATAAAATAGATATATTATAAATTTAAAAATGAGTTAACATAGAAAATGCAATAAATCGGATAAATATTGTGATTTTTTTTAATTTAGAAGGGTAAATACGATACTAGGAATTTTAGAGCGAAAAATACATAATTTTGAGATTTTTGAGGGGTATACATGAAATACGTAAGTTGACACAAATATCCAAGTTCTATTCAACTATCTCCTGTTCTATTATTCATGGAGAATTGTCAAATTGCCACTCAAAAACCTTGAAATTGAAAAATTGCCATCCCAAAATAAAAAATTGTCTAATTGCCACTGTAAACTAAATTTAATCTTAATTTTGCCATTAATAAAAATTTAGTCCCAAAAAAAAAAAAAAAAAAAAATTTGACCAAAATACCCTTATTCCGAAAATATAGATCTGTCTCTCCAAGATTCTGACCTCTCCGCCAAAACCTAAGGCACAGACGCCTTAGCCACCTCCGCCAAAGGGAGGCCTCCGCCCAGGTCTGCGCCACCTTCCAGGTCTTGTTCCTCCGCCCAAGTCTCTTCACTCCGCCACCTTCATCTCCGCCAGTTAAGCCACTCCTCCTTCCAGCCAGTCAGTCCGCCTTCAACTTACACCGTAGATGATATAGAGAAATCATGAATTCCTAGTGGATAAGTGTTAGATTTTTGTAATTAGAGGTGGTCCAACTATTAAATCTCAATTCTAATTAGATTTCTGTATTTCTGAGTTTGGTTACATTTCTGTTCCTATTAAAATCGGAGTTCCTGTATCTCGTTATTTTGCTACCATTATCATGATTTGGTGTCATAAATTAGAGTTTGGTTAGATTTCTGTTACCGGAGTTTGGTGTCATCAATTTGATGTCTTAATTTACGAAACTGATTGGTATAATTTCGTTTGGTGTCTTGATTTGTCTGTAGTTATTTGGTGTTGTTCAAAGGCAAATTTGGAGCTCACAAGAAAACAAGTATTTATATATGCATGATTTGGTGCTATTCTAAGGCAGATTATATACGCGTGATTTTACATTACATATGCATGATTAATATTACTTTGGTTGAATTATAACATTTCCAACAGATATTGTGTATTATACATGCATGATTAAAAAAATTCTGGACCAAGTACCAACAAGAGGTAAACGTATTTATGGACCAAGCACAAAAAAATTCCAAATTTCCAACTCACTCATAAGTAATATTTTTGGTGTTTGCAGGAGAAGAAAATCAACCAATGAGAAGAATCACTCATAAGAACATTGTTGAGAAGAATTTTAAAAGCTTTGAGAAGCTGCATTGTTGAGAAGAGTTTTAAAAGCTTTGTATTATGTAACTTATTTATATGTTTTATTTAGAGTAGTTAAGAACATTGTATGTTGGTTGAATTTTAAAAGCTTTGAGGCTCTGCATTTTCACATGTACCAGTAGAATTTTTATATTTTAAAAGTTTTGGTAGCTATCAGAGACAAATACAAGCATGTAAGAAGTTGGTATCTAGTGCCCTGTACCAAGTGAAACATGACGGAATTAATGGGAAGCTGCATTGTAAGAAGCTGCAAGAAGTTGTAAGAAGTTGGTATCTAGTGCCCTGTACCAAGCTGTAAAAAGTTGGTATCTACTATCTAGTACCCTGTACCAAGCATGTAAGAAGCTGCATTGTTGAGAAGAATTTTAAAAGCTTTGTATTATGTAACTTATTTATATGTTTTATTTAGAGAAGAACATTGTATGTTGGTTGAATTTTAAAAGCTTTGAGACTCTGCATTTTCACATGTACCAGTAGAATTTTTATATTTTCTATCAGAGACAAATACAAGCATGTAAGAAGTTGGTATCTAGTGCCCTGTACCAAGAGACAAATACAAGCATGACAAATGACGGAATTAATAATTTTTTGTTTGTAGGAAAACATATCGAATAGGAATAAGTGTACCTAATATTCAAACTACAATAATATTCAACAACATTTCTACATTACTTGAAAATAATTACAACCAAAATACTAATCATCACAACAATATTTATAACAAGAAGAACTATTATTTTCTCCACTAATGCAACTATTTGGGTGTTTTGTTTCTTCAGTTTTTCAATTTCATTATGAAAAATTCGATTCGCATCGGATATGTCATGCTCGGTATCACTTTGTATGCCCACAACTCCAATGCCACGAAGATATGCCTCGTAGTCCTCTTCCCACTTCCAAAACCTGCATGAAAATGTTTTCTGCAAAATAATTTAATGCTTAGTTAAATTAATGCTTAAAATAACAAAATAATTTTATGAGGAAAACTGACTACCAGTTTCATTTACTAGAAACTCACAAGGAAACTGAGAATGAACTCATAATACTCAGAAGTCAGAATCGGAAGTGATTAATATTATTCTTATCAAATGAGGAAAACTAAAAAGGAAGTTATAGAATTATTCACACCTTTAGACAGATCCAGACCTATTGAAATTTTTATTTTACAATTTTGTTGTGATCAATAAAGAGGCAGCAGTATTGCCAATACCTGACCAAAATTGGTAATCAGAGGCAGCAGGCAACTAAAGAGCATAACCATACAAGGTGAATTAGTTGCTGTGGTCAATACCTGACCAGAACAGTATTACCAATACCGGACCAAAACCTGACCAGTACTGGTAATCAGAGGCAGCAGGCAACTCAAGGCCAATACCTGACCAGAACAGTATTGCCAAGAATTTGCCAGAACAGTAATGCAATGAAAATTAAGTACCTTTATTTGCCACACTATCTCTGATTACCAAAAATAGTTACAGTCAGAGGCAGCAGTGCACACTATTTTTTCGTTACAGTCAGCTCTAATTTTCGAAAATCATTTGTAGAATATCCTCTGTGGAGGCGTCGGAGGAGGAGGCAAAGGAGGCGAAGGAGGAGGAGGAGAAGGAGGCGAAGGAGGGGAAGGCGGAGGGGTCTGGAGTTTACAGGAGGAGGAGGAGGACGAGGCGAAGTAGGTGAAGGGCGATGGTGTTGGAGGCGACGGAGGCGACGGAGGCGACGGAGGAGGGGGTTGGAGGCGAAGCAGGCGGCTCACAGGCGGGTTTCTCCTTCTACGCAGGAGGGCTGGGCTAGAGGGTTTTTTCTCCTCCTACGATGAAGAAATATAATACCTAGGGGTATTTTTGGAAATATAAAAATATATATTTCAGAAAAATATTTTTCAATTCAATTTTTATAAAAAATAATATAAGAAAAGGCTATTAATGGCAAAATTAAGATTAAACTTAGTTTACAGTGGCAATTAGACAATTTTTGCTTTTGGAATGGCAATTTTTCAATTTCAAAGTTTTTGAGTGGCAATTTGACAATTCTCCCTATGACTTATATGAAATATGAGTGAGCCTATGATACTATGCATATCACGGATGTCCGTGATACGGTTCAATATCTTCGTTTTCAAAGTTTTAACGGTCGATCCGAACCGTTCAACATGTTTTTCATATGAATATGTATTTGCCGACCAAATTTTACATTTTTTAGAATTTTTTTACTATTTTTTTAGATAGGTATAAAATCACTTGATCCGAAAATTCTGGACCATCCAAAAACAGTGATTTTCTGCCTACCTAAAAAAATAGTAAAAAAATTCTAAAAAATGTAAAATTTGGTCGGCAAGTACATATTCATATGAAAAACATATTGAACGGTTCGGATCGACCGTTAGAACTTTGAAAACGAAGATATTGAATCGTATCACGGACCCATCCGTGATATGCATATTACCATAGGCTCACTCATGAAATATCTCATTCTTTTGGTAGAAAAAGTTTTACCTCATGAAATATGCTCTAATAACCCCTAGCACCCGTTATGGGATTAATGACATCTTCTATAGTCAGTACCTTAATCTTATTGTACAATTTACATGTAGTATATATTGATTAATCTTCTATTTCTGTTTATTGCTGATACATTTTCTATATTTTTTCATTCTTTGTTAGCTTTGTTTGCAATTAATTTGTCAACTTGGTTTGTAGATAAATTAGACCAAAACGACTGTGGCACTAGATTTTCCACCCAAGGGTTTTAATGTACGTCTCTCTTCCCCATAATTTTTATCTATAACCAAAAATAAATACAAATTGTCAAAAATACCCACAGAAGTTGGATATCTATAAAAATATCCAAACTAGCCAATTATTAGCCGGTTCTCATTTTAAATTTGTTTTCATCCTTTTTTGTTGTTAGAAAATTACGTAATTTATTTATATTTTGTATTAATATTAGAAAAAAAAATATTTCTTTGAAATTAAATAGAATACTATATAATTTAATTTATTAGAAAGACTACAACAAATAATCCAGATCAATATTCTTCAGATTGGATTTTTCGCTGCTATAAGAAAAATTAAAATATTTCTTTGTGTGTTATTGGAAAAAAAAATAAAAATGTTTTGAATCTGAGTTATTGATACCGGATCAAAAGACATTTCTAAGTAAATATAGAAAATAATTGAATTTTTCTATTTTTGAAGAAATAAAAAAAAATTCTGCAAGTGTATCAAACCCAATTGAATGTTTTTTATATTTGTTTTCATTTTTTTGTTTTTGAAAAAAATGAAAGAACATGGTTTAAAAAAAAATTCAATTATTTTCTATATTTAACTAGAAGTAATTTTTATTTTAATTAGTCAGATTGAATCACCGAAACAATTTACTATTTGCTCTAGAAAGAAGGGAATGAGTGAAAATTCGGTTAATTGTTTCAATTTCGCTTCAATTTTATTGTTTTTCTATATATAACTTATATAGCTGAGTTCACTCGGCAAAAATCAGATTGTCTCTGGCAAATTCCGTTCTGACTCAGCCGAGTCAACTCGGAATCGGCCGATTTTCCAAACCATATTAAACGCTCATGAGCCGGTTCGGTTCGGATTCGATCTATTCAATTGATAAAATTCGAGTTTGGGTGGAGTCAGATTTTTTACAGTTACGAGTCTGATTCGTGATTAAATATTAAGTTGTCCAACCCATTGGCTCGTGACAGTATTATCACTACACATATATGTCTAACAATATGTGTTAAACGAAACTAGGAAATTTAAAATTATAATTAACTTGTTCAATATTTCATTCGAGAAATCTTGTTCAATATTTTTAAGAATACACATGAGTATATGTTAAAATTATCTAAATGTAAAAAAACAATTATTTATATTGGAAAAAAATTCTTCTAACATTTGAGTGTGTGACTTGTTGATTTGTGTTTGTTTATATTTGGATAAGGTGGAGAAATGGACTATGTGACTTATGTGCTATGTTGCATGGGTATGGATACGGGTATTGTTTCGGATACGATACGGATACAACGATACGGTAATTTTCAAAAATTATGGATACGGTACAGCCATTATATATAATATTTTAATTATTTTATTAATTTAACACTTGTATTATATAAATTAAATATAAAAAATTAATTATGATATATGTTAAATATAAACACAAGTAGTTTGTAACATCAAATGAGAATTGATGCAGTGGTAAAGTTTTATCGTTCTTATACCAGAGAACTCCAGCTTGAGTCTTGGTTGGCGCAAAAAAAATGTTTTTTGCCAGTGGTCCATGTGCGGTGCACAAGACGGGGTCCACACTGTGTATCGCACGTATTCGAGCATTTCGGAGCCGTATCAGAGCATTTTAGTGTCGTATCGCGACTATATCAGAGAGTTAAGGATACACCAGTTGTCGTATCTGACAAGTATTGGAGCCGTATCGAGTGCGTATCCGTATCCGATATGCACCCGATACGAGTACGGGACCTTAGTGGAGTATCGGAGTAACATAGCTTATATGAGTTATGAGTGTGAGACTCAAATATACATCCTATCATCCTCTTTTTTTGGAGGGAGAGAAAATGGAGTATTATAGGGTGTATATTTTGAATTTTACACGTGTTTTGTTAATTAATAAAACTGAAAAATAAATAGTTTGATCATGTTTAAATAAAGGAGAACATTTTACAAAATTGTTCGAAAGATTTCAAAATGTATATTCAAACATTCAGAGCCATTTATCACTACACAAGAAACTCAAACTGAACTTTTTTTTTTGCATTTTAATTCTGTTCATCAATGAAATCACTAATAAAATTACTAAGAGAAATAAATGAAGATCCGCCTTCTTTAACTGCTCTATTTGCAACTCTGCTCCAATCAGAAGCTCTTTTTCGCATTTCATTACTCTCACTATTTCTCAAATCCATTAATTTCTTCACTGCATTTTTAATCTCTTCTCTGCTCAAGATCTCCTTCTTCCTCTTTTTATCACTCAAATTCAAACCAACATTACATTCATCTGTTAGAAGTCTGCTATTTGACAATTGATCCCAAGATATAGGTAATGTAAGAACTGGAACTTCGGCAAATAAAGTCTCTAGTGTTGAATTGTATCCGCAATGCGTCAGAAAACCACCGACAGAGGGATGTGTCAAGACCTTTAGTTGGTCACACCACGGTACAACCAAGCCATTGTCTCCACAGATCTCTTGCACCAGAGAACAATTTTCTCGGGCAACCCAGAGAAATTTAATCTCACATGCATGTACTCCCCTTGCAATTTCTTCAAATTGAGAAGGTGACACAGATAGAAAGCTACCAAGAGAGATGTATAATACTGAGTTCTTTGGCTGGTTATCTAACCAAGTTAAGTGATCGCTTGAGTTCGCCTCTTGTAGAAGCATGTGTAGTATCGTAGGCCCAATTGCATACAAAGGATAGTTGAGATCTTCTCTTATCGAATCAATTGTAAAGGGTTCGAGTTCATAGAATGAGGTGAACAACATGCATTGAGCTTTCTTTGCTGTTGATGCGGCTTGTAAACCGAGTTCAAGCGTTGACATAGCAAACATTGGATCGACATCAGACAATTTCATCGATGGAATACTGGGTATGTACTTCTCCAAGAGTTCATCTTTTTCTGTAAATTTTGATGGGAAAATTTTCAAAACAATTAGAACTTAGTTCAAACTTCAAACTGATAAATTAACAAACACCAGAATATTAACTTAGTTTAAAGTTTATTTAGAAAGGTCTAGGAATGTATGGCAAAGTCTAAAGTTTATTTAGAAAGGTCTAGGAATGTATGTCAAAGTTTAAAGTTTATTTAGAAAGGTCTAGGAATGTATGGCGTTGTGTTTAAAGTTTAAACTTGTTTTTGGTAATTTATCTATTTTGGATAGATTTGCTATATCTGAAAGTGAGATTTTATATGATGTGAGGATATCAAGACTTGGTGGAAATCTGATAGCTTATGAGCAATATAAGTGAGTTTATATGTAAAGTGGTGTAAAGTGTTTATATGTGGAAATAAATCTGCTGTTATTCTCAAGGAATAACAGGAATATGTTATTCTGATTCTAACCGTTTAAAATTTTTCATGCACACATTTTAACATACTCAGTTTGAAACACAGGTTTATCAAATAAAATAAACCAGATTAGTATATATCAATTGTACCTCTAACCGGCGAGTGAGGGTTTTCTGGTGGAGGAATCCTCTCAAAGTGGAGCAACATAGAGAAGAAAACTGCCGGCATCGTAGAAAGTGCACAAACCGGAATACCTCTCTTATTCCCCACGTCCACCGCCCAAGGCAGATACGTGTCCGCAATAATTACCCGTGGCGCCGGCTCAAGCCGGTCAAGCAGCTCCTCGACCGGCTTACCCATTTTGGTGTAAACCGCCTTGATGAAGCCGGGGTGGTCCTTCCCGCGGTTACTTTCCGACGGTATGCAATTTGGTATGGTCATAATTTTGAGTTCTGGAGGAGGTAGTGGATGAGCTGAGTTGATTAGGCCGAGCCATTCTTCGGTGACAATGAAGGTGACATGAACGCCACGGGCAATTAGCTGGCGGGAGAGGACCATCATCGGATTGATGTGGCCCCTGCCCGGGACTGGGATGGCAACCACGCCACGGCGGCGAGATGATGCCATTGGAGAGTCTGGATTGACTGAGCGGAGAGTTGGAATTTTATATGATATGATGAGGGTTGTTACACTTTCAGTGGGAGATTAGGAGCGCCGCCTCAGACAAGCTCGGTGTGAGAAGATTGAGATGGAGATTGGGAGAATAAATAAAAGGGATACGCTTTCTTTTTTGTTGAATACTTGAATTGTTGTGTTGTGTTTGATTACCACTTATTCAGCGTCAGATTTGACCTACGCTGCTGCAACCACCTCCAAAATATCCAAAACTGTTGGCTGAAGCTCAGTTAAAAGTAATAATTAAAGGACTGTTCAACTCTCAAGTCCGCTAGGCTAAAACTGTTCAATTCTCAATCCCACATCTTCAACTTTCTGACTCTCATCTCTCTCCCTCTTTCTCCGAAGCCCTGTTCAAAAAATAATGCTAATTAGATGAGCCTTTTTTTTTTAATTTTTTTTTATGTGAACGAGATGGGATTGCACGTGATCATAGTCTCATCTCTCTCTGTATTAAACCATTAATTAATTAGATGTTACTCGGTACTGTTCGAGTTTGTTTTTTCAGCTTATTAGAGAAGTGCAACAAGGCCTATTAGAGAAGGGTAATAATGGTTCAAGTTCCGTGATTTTCATTTATATTCAAAATTAAATACAAAGTGCCAAATATGTTCATATTGGCCTGCTCTCATTTTAAATTGATTTTCAAATTTTTTTTGTTTTTAGAAAATAATGTAATTTATTTATTTTTGTATTAAAATATTAGAATTTTTTTTTGTTTCTTTGAAATTATATTTTTTTGTTGTTGAGAAAAGTGGATATTCCCACCGATTTTCATTAAAAGAAAATCAAACAACTGTTTGCTGAACCGGTACTACCTCTCTGGTACCAAATTACAGTTAAAGACAAACACCTAGGTAATAAGCAACATATCCTAAATACATTTTCTTTGAATTATATAGAATACTATATAATTTTATTTATTAGAAACACTACAACAAATAATCCAGATTAATATTTTTCAGATCGGATGTTTTCACAGCTGTAAGAAAAATTAAAATATTCCTTTGTTTGTTATTGAAAAAAGTAAAATTACTTTGAATCTGAGTTATTGATACCGGTTCAAAAATCACTTCATGTAAATACAAAAATATTTGAATTATTTTATTTTCAAAAAAATAAAAACTAATTCCGCAAGTGTGTCCGACACAATTGATTTTTTTTAAACTATGTTCTCTCATTTTTTTTTTTGTAAATTGAGATAATGTTTTTATTCTTTATTAAAATATTATAAATTTTTGATATGTTTCTTTGAAATTGGATAGAATAATATATAATTTAATTCAAGGTTCTAAATAGCGTTTATAGCGGCATAACGGGGAGACAAAAAAAAAGTTTTAGCGAATAGCGGAGCTATAGCGAAAGCTATCATAAATAGCGTTTTTTTATTTCAAAAATTATATTTTATATTTCTACTAATACTCTAATAGTAAACATGTCTCATCAAGAAAAAAAAAACCAAATTGATTAAAAAGTTATAATATTAATATTGAAGTAATTGAACCAATACAAAGTTCAAATTGTCATTCAAAATATCTCTAATTCAAAAATTATCGCTATATTTTATATTCAAAATATACCACTACCATATACTAAGTATCATTTACTACATATTCAAATCAATATTTCTTTTGATTAGTCAGACTGATCTGAGTCAACAAGCAATTCAATGTCCTCATCTCCAGATGAGGATGATGAGACAAATTCTTCTTCCTCGTCTTCAGTTGGAATGATCTTCTTTCCTCTTAGTAGGATTGGCATTATTGTTGACTTCTTTTCTTAGTAGGATTTGCAATTCAATGTCGTCTACTCGTCTGGTTTCAATTACTCACGGACAAGTTAGGTCTAGGCATTGTTTTAATTTTTTATTTTTGGAAGGCCCAATATTTTTTGTTTTAATTTCTCACGGACAAGCCCAATTGAACAATAAGGCAATTAAGAAAAGCCCAATTAATATTAAGGCCCGTTAAAATTGCAAATTGGTATAGCGGACCGCTATTTTCGCTACGCGCTATAGCGGCTGTAGCTTGATTAGCGCAGTTTTACCCCGTAGCTTAGCTTTCTAGGTCCAAAACCGTTATAGCTAGCTATTTAGAAGCTTGATTTAATTTATTAAAAAGATTGAAACAAATAACCCGGATCAATATTTTTTCAAACCGGGCTTTTCGCAGCTGTAAGAAAAATTAAAATATTTATTTTTGTATTATTGAAAAAAATAAAAAATGATTTGAATCTGAGTTATTATTTCCGGATCAAAAGTCACTTCTAGGTAAATATAGAAAATAATTGAATTTTTTTATTTTCGAAAAAAAAAATCAATTGTGTTTGACACTTGCGGAAACTTTTTTATTTTTTCAAAAATGAAAGAATTCAAATATTTTCTATATTTACCTAGAAGTGACTTCTGAGCCGGGATCAATAACTCAGATTCAAAGCATTTTATTTATTTTTTCTAATAACACACAAAGAAATATTTTAATTTTTCTTACAGCAACTAAAAAACCGGTCTGAAAAATATTGATCCGGATTATTTGTAGTCTTTCTAATAAATCAAATTATATAGTATTCTATTTAATTTCAAAGAAACAAAAAGAATTTTTATAATATTTTAATACAAAAAATAAATAAATTACATCATTTTCTAAAAACAAATTTAAAATGAGAACAGGCCAGTTATTGGCCGATTTCTATTAAAAATTAAGGATCGGCCAATAATTGGCCAGTTTTGATATTTTTATAAATACCCAACTTCTGTGGGCATATTTAAAAAATTGTATTTAATTTTGGATATAAATAAAAATCTCGGCTCTCTTCCCCTCTTATATATCTCTCTAAATTGATAGAGCCTGCCAACTTCTATCTAATATTATTGTTGGACTATACAATAATATACTTAATCTATTTGATTAAATTTGTAAAATATATATTTGTTGAATTTTATAGTTTCTTGTTTTGAGATATTGTGCAAGTTTATTACGATACAAATTGCAATACATATCAAGAATGAAGTATCAATCGCTAAATATATCAAGAATGAGTCATGAAGAATCTAGCACTTTACTTTAAAATTTAAAAAGGTATCATATTCACCATTCTCTAAGTGCCTTGAGACAAACAACTATACCAGATATGACACTTCTTTTGTGTATGCCAATCGAGAAAATAGCCAGCAAATTGGTACAATTGGCTATGTACCAAGCTTGTATTAGTAATATATCAGTAAGTGTTTGTCAAAAGACTGTACTGGTTGAATTTTTTTATAAATCATAAATAGAAAAATCAAATTTAGAGAACCAATATAATTGTTTGAGTTTTACACAAACCATAAAATCCGAGTTGTCAACTCGATCTGAACATTTTTTTTTTTATCACAAACTGAGTTGACAACTAAGTTTGAAGCTATTTTTCAGTTTTCACACGATCTGAGTACAGAAAATTCAGATCAGCCTACATACCGAGTTGGGAACTCGGTCTCGATTCATGGCATGCGCTAGAGAGGAGAAAGAAAAGAAAGCTAAAAAAAGCAAAGATTTTTTTTATTTCTTTTTTCGGTAACTTTTTAATTAATTTTGATTTGTCAGGAAACCGAGTCTGAGTAAGTTCAGTTTGTGTTGTGTGTTCCGTAACTAAACTAGATTCTCTGTGGCGAGATATTAGTGTACATTTATATAATATTTCTCTGTTATTGAGAAAAAAATAGGAAGTTTTCATTGCATGGACTTTTAAATATTAATTTTTACTATTTCATCTCCTTTTACTATTCTTTGTTCACCAGATGTTGTCTTTTAATTAAAGAGCATATAATCGATTCAGAAATTGATTGATTATCATATCTGGTTCTTATCATGTTAGATATGGTAAAACAATCTGACATATTAATAAGATGATATGATATGATCTCAACTCATTAATATGGTATAAAATATTGATCATTTTTTTTTAACTGAAACAGGTTTGGTGTCGCCCCCAAGTACTTTGTATAGTGACAAATGATAGTTCGGGTACGGTTCGACGGAGTCAAAATTTCGTGATTCAGATATAATTCGAGTATAATTTGGAAATGATTTGGTACAAGGAAGCAAAATAAACCAAAGAAAACCCAAAAAAAAATATCTTGTTTTTCGCTTTTTTTCTCGTAAATAATTTTTTTACTATTTATTAAAATGTGCTTGCAGATCAACATGATGAAATCAGCTCAGTCTTTATGCGGGATAAATATTTCCATGCGAACGTAACTGTTCCTATACTATCTCCCCTAACTGCTCTGATCACGCAGAATAACGGTTAGGTGACCACCTATATAAGGCAATTTGACCCATTGAATGGGAGTCAAAATTTTGCTTACCCAAAGATAGATATCGCATAGGCCAGAGACCGAATATCGCCAAACCTAACCCAGTTCCAAACTCGATTTTATCTCGACATATCATCCTGAGACATGACGAGCCCAATCCAAAAATCTTTTACATACGACTTACTCTTTGGGACATATCAGCCGCTATTTCACTAAACATATACAATGACTTCGAAATTCTTGTTATGTTTGATGACTATGAAATTCAGACATTAGTTTGCAAAAAAAAAAAGGTTAATTGGAGACACATAACAAAAGTAGCTAGCACAATGTCATCTTTATTCTTTTTTTCCTTTCTATTCTTTCCACCCTGCAAAATTTTATTCTTCAAGGACTATACTACCTAAAACCCTACATTACCCTTTTTTCTTGTTATTAATTAAACCTGGTACCGGTACCTTTTGTCTTTATGACAAAATATTGTTCAGTATATACCTTTGTTTCAAGGGGAATAATTGAGGATCTGAAATGAAAGCTTGATACTTTTGTTTGAAAAAAAAAATAAAACAGAGCCTGTTTCATTACTGAAACTTTATTTTTACAGCTACAAGAACCCTAAAGAAAAAGCCAAAAATGCATATTCCCAAAAAAAAAAAAAAAAAAAAAACTGATGGTACTTTTAACCTCAGCTGCACACCTGCATCTTTATTTAGCTTCTAAGTATACTCAATTTGTATACCAATAAAATGGTTTCAGTGCCCATTTTTGCATAATTGGCGTATGCATCAAAACCCAAAATCATAACAGTGAGACTAGTATCCAGTGATGATGCCCCTTTAGCCATATAAATGCAAAATCTCACAGTACCACATTCAGAAAATACAAAACAACATAAACTTTCAGAAACAAATTACTGTACACTACTTTTTATTTTTTTCAGTTTTATTACATTGCATGTCCTCATCCCATAGTGCTGGTACCAGTGGTACCAGTCCATGTCTGTCCCGAGTTTTTAATCTCACTATAGGGATGAAAAGGACAATGATAAAGCTGCATGTTGCTAAATCCATCATACAATCTGTATAGCTATCGGTCCCACTTTGGAGAGCAAATGAACCTATCCAATAAAGCAAGTTGTCTATCGTTGGTTCCACTTTGCATTAGATTTAATGGACAGTTCAAAACTGATTTAAGGAGAACAAATCTTTTTCAGAAAGAAAAACTTTATTTAAAATAAAGTAGTGCTAAGGTTCCTCATTTTGATTACTTTCAAACAGCTAACTACATTCGACACACCCCACAGCTATAACCTAAAACAAAAGAAAAGCAACAATATTCTAATACCTCTTACCAGTATTCTGGACCAGTACCCACCTAGATCCTAGTTCAAAAGAAAACTCTCAAAGGGGGGAAAACAACTTATGTATTGAACATCAAGACCCAATAATCTCACCATAAATGAACTCATCAGGATGGAAATTAAATTCATCCGAAAACAACAAGAAACCTTACCAATTTTTTGGTTGCTTGACCAATAGAGGTGTTACTTGTATCACCATCTGATTCCACTCAGGAAACTGCAACACATAGCCTAAAAGGGAAAACAGACTAAGATTCCATCCTTGTCCATTGAAAATATCATGGTGGTATTGTACCAGAATATGCTGTACCAAACTAGAATCCAAATCCCTTGTTATAAACCTGGGACAAGTCCACTTAAATACCATACAGTATTATATTGTCAAGCCATCAATTTACACAAGTACGGGCATAATAAAATCCTGATTGGAGTGCTCATCTGTCACGACCCAATTCAGATTTTAGTTAGGAGTTAGTTGACTTATGGGGTCGGGTTCGAAAGATCCGTCAACCCAAATTATATTTCCTTTTTGTCTTAGTATCGCCTATAAATAGGCTTCATTTGTACCAGTTCGGATCATGGAATAAAATGGAAGTTTGAGTATGTTTATCATTTCGTTTTTACTTTTTTGTATCTAGTGCTTACTTTTCTTAGTCTTTAGATTTTCCGTGTACTTCCGCTGTTTGTGAGCATCTCTACATCAGGGAGTTACATCATCAATGGCTCTGTACTAATGTTTGTAAAATGGTTTTGTAACAAGGACATCAAGCTGTAATTAGTAATAGAGTTTAAGGCAACTTTTTTTTTCCGTTACTGTTATCTTTACAATTATTTGTTTTATTTGAAGAGTAGATCCGACTTTGTATATTGTATTTCCATAAAACCACCTACTGAACAAAATACAACACATTGATCATGCTAATTATTGTGATAACGAATTAGGCAACTAACAAAATTGATAGCTTCTATTTCTGTTTCAAGTACACAAAAAAGGAGAAAAAGAAAGGAGGGGCAAGACATGGAAGCAAGGTTTTAAATAGCGATTACCGCGTCATCATTTTGAGGCCCAAAAAAACTATAGCGTAGCTATTGCAATTATAGCTAGTTATTCAAAACTCTGATAAAAGAAAAGGACTGATAGCGTTATATAGCTTAGGTCCGAAAAAAGCTATAGAGCAGTTATTACGTAGCTATAGCTAACTATTTAAAATCCTGCATGGAAGGCATACTGACAGAAGAAGCAAGTGAATTCATGCAGATTTCAACCTCACTGGACGCATATCAATTTCATATTGGTAGGCAGCATCAATAAGAGGAAGTACCAGATCAATTGTTATTATCAGCTCTTTTATTCAATGAGACTTAGTACATAGATACCAGTAAATTAATTCAGAGTAGGTCCGATGCCCATCAGACCTACTTTGGTTCGATGGGTGAAATGATCATTCGATTCCATAAGATCCGTGCTGCGTATATTAAAACTCGTGCATGTATATTTCAATTTGCGTGCGCACTAATTTTAATACTAATCGTACAGTGTTAGAGAATTGAACCTAAAAGTAGGTCCGATGCCCATAGGAGTAGCATCGGACCTACTCCTATGTCCCAGTAAATTGATTGTTTGTTGATGGGCATCGGACCTACTCCTATGTCCCAGTAAATTGATTGTTAGTTGATGAATACCAAGCACTCACAATGACATGTGCACGGCTTTTAAATTTCAGATTTTTAGGTTTGTCCTCTGTTACTGATTTTAAGTAAATTCAAATTATGTTATTTACATTATGCAGGACTTGGTAGTAACTGGGAACTTCTAATCTATAATCTTATTTTTAGTTAGTGAAAACTAAGGCCTACGGGAATTCCCCTAAAAAAAAAAATACACAAAATACAAAATTTGTCTCTGCACTTTCATACTGCACTACTGCTGTCACTTTTTACTGCCTTTTTTGCTGTATACCCTAAGCCCCATTTATTTTCCAACTATTTGCGTTGTTCTCACTATTATCATTGGGCTTCTGAGAGAACTTATGGAGAAACCAAAAATATACAGGGGCACAAGAAAATGGTCCCTGCCAAAATGGGTAGCTACTAGAAAGTGATTGAATTTGTTTTAGGACAAAATGCAATTGAATTTTCTACAAACAGGCATTTGGAGAGAGAAGGTTTTTGTGAGTGAGTTTATCTATAAATTACTCTTAAAGTGGTACTTGATACGTTTCTAGTATAGCTCTTCTGTTGGACTTGTTATTCGTCCAAGACAAAATAGGAGATGTCACAACTAAGAGATTTACTGGTTCTATGATTCACTACCAGGCCTCTTCTGCTAAGACCTATCTCATTCTCATAAAAAAAAAAGACCTATTTTTCTGCTAAGTTCAAAGAGCTGTAACAAGCCTCTTCTTCCCAGCTCTAAATTCTGCTAATCGTATTCTTTCTCAAAACAACAGCTCATGAATTTGTAGATCTACCTTCCAAATTTGGCCAGATGCAAGTATGACACAAAATAGACTAAACTGACAGGACTGGAGTCCCATGAAACTACTTTTTTTTTTAAACTTATATTTAAGAAACATGTTTTATATCTCTGATTAAATGGATGTTATTCTCTCTGGAAAAAAAAAACACAAATTGTGGAGGCTCACAATATCATCTAGAGATCAAATAAACATTTTGTAGAAGTTTATGCAATTGCATAGGTATCAATCTTTGCAATAGCAAATAAGCTTGGATAATCTAAATACAATTGGAAACATGACATTTGTTATACTAGAAACATGACAAACATATTATAAACCAATTTGTTTTCAACAACAACAATTCATTTTAAACAAAAGCAACAATCACTTGGTTCAATTACAAACAGGCCATACAATTAGTTACCCAGCATCCACGTCCCAAATTGGAATCACAGACAAGACAATACAATACAATAGATAGATACTAGAAACAAACCCCGTCTCAAATTTCATGTCAGCGTAGCTGAGAGAAATTACCAAAGATTCGGCATCATGCATTTAGTCTTTGTGGGCCCTCTTCATCTCCTTTCGGCCCCTCTCCTTGTCTGACCCGTCACTCTCTGACACGTCATGTCGCTTCCTCCTATGCTCACGGTGCCTCCTCTTATCCCTCTTCCTCTCCTCCTCTGACGACTCCACCTCGCTGTCAGACTGTGAGCTGTCCCTCCTATGCTTCCTCTTGTGCTTCCTTCTCGCAGAGTCTCTCTCAGAATCAGAGTCGTCTCTTCTGCGGTGGCTCCTCCGCCTCTTCTTCTCTTTCCTGCTCTCCCTGTGATTCCTCTTTTTCTCCTTTCTATCAACCTTAGCCTCCACTGCATCCTCCTCCTCCTCCTCATCTTCTTCTTCATCATCGCTCTTCCTGCTGTGTCTTTTGGAACTGCTCTTTCTATGCCTGGACCTAGAACTAGACCGTCCCCTTTTGGATTTCTCCTTACTCTTAGATTTCTTGCTGGATTTTCTCTCGGCTAAGATCCTCTCAATCTCGGGATCCTTATCAGAATCGGAGCTGTCGCTATCGGAGTCCTCATCTTCGAAATCACTATCCTCCTTGATCTTGCGGAGGGCCTCGTCAGCCGCAGCACGGATGGAGGCATCGATATCGTCAGTGTCCTTAATGGCGTCCTTGACGCTGAGGAAGTTGCGACACTGGAAGGTGAGGTGACCGACACGGCCGCACTTGCGACAGGCACCACGGGTGTCGTCAGCGGAGGAGGTACCGGTGATTCGGGCGAGGGCGAGGAGGCCCTGAAAGGACGAGTACGCGTTGTCACCGTTAGAGGAGGAGGGTTTTTCGGAGGCAGCGGCGGACGAAGGATTGGGATCGGATGAATTGGCGGAGGGGGCGTAGGGGTCGTAGCCGATGGCGCTCTGCCAGATCCCGTGCGTTTGTAGCGCCGCGCTGCTGTGCACCCGGTTGTTCGCCGGCATGCGAACCCGACCCGCCGTCGCCGGCATCTTGTTTTTGGGTGTATGGGGACCGGAGAGAGAATTGGATTAGGGTTTGATTTATTGTTCTAGCGAGCGGTGGACGATAGTCGAGAGAGTTCGAGAGGAGAATGGAATGGAATGAGTCAACGACGATGACCCGTTATATTGATCCTATCAAACAGACAACAGGCGAGAGAGGTCGGTTGACCCAATTTACATCCTCTGAGATATCTCAAATTTTGCGTGACTTTATGGATAATCTGAACCGTTGAAATACGTTATCCACGAATCTCCAAGAAAAAATAATACAGCCTCCTGAGCTATCCCCGGATAGAAACCTGACACGTCGGTCACGCAAAAGTTGAGATATCTCAGAGGTCGTTTGGGGTTGGCTCAGCCCGTTTTGGGGAGTGTGTGTGTATTGATTGATCGCAAAAAAACAACTATACAAAGTGCTCCCATTTTAATTGGGTTGGAGATGTCGGTGTCTGGGCTTGGGCCGTAAGCCTTTGCAAATTAAGCCTACGGAGCTCATATACTGTACTAATGGTTGCTCCACCTGCAGCCTTTTTTTTTTCCTTTCTAATAGAAGCCGAAATCCAAAATGAATAAAAACTACTGATAAACACGCTCCTGACAATTTAAATGGTGGTTGTTCCTTAGTTCTGCATGAGAGCATATGTTGATCCCCTGTTATTCAGAATCAGTTGTCAATTATTCAACATGGAAATTGTCAGGGTTGAGGCGTGTTTGTACTCTTATTATATCTTTAATTAATCCTTCACTCTGGAGCCCGTTGAAGGAATGGTCAGTCCTCCCCTCCCTGCCGAGTTTGCAATGGAGTGGGCCTGATGGATTACCTGTCTGACTGCCCTTTGAAGGTCTACTGCCCGGTACAGTTACCTTTTGTGACTTGTCATCGTCCCAAATCCATTATTGTTTTCTGACGAGAGCATTACATGTCGTATAAATTTGAGGATCCAAATCTGCTGCGTTTTTGCTTTTTTTGAAAATCTAACTGTTGAAGTGTTTCGAGATTCATGCAAGAAAAAATTAGTTTTTTGAGATACGTGCACAGAAATTATTAGACACTAGATTTGAAAATGTATCGCAGCAGATGTGAATCCCAAATTTGATTGGCAAATATTTTAAAGCATGTTCAGTTGTTATGAAATTGCGAGGAATAGATTTTATGCGAACATGAATCAATTTTCATAAATATGCACAAAAATAATTCTGAAAATGTGCTCAAAAACATGAATCGATTTTCATAAATATGCACAAAAATAATTCTGAAAATGTGCTCAAACAATTGGTAAGTTGTACTATGTAATTGAAAATAGTTGCGAAATTTTTTTATTTATTTTCAAAATATATATGTCAATGTGACTAGTAGACAAAAATTGAATTATAAAATTAATAAAGCATAATGGACAATTGACTATATGATATATATACTCCGCTTAAATGGAATAGATTATATTTTGTATATGAAAGATGAAATCCAAAAAAATATATATATGTTATAAGAAGAAATTTTAATAAAATATATTTTGAGAAGAAAATTTTAAGATTTCTAATTCTATACTTCTACATGTTCGATTGTATAGCGAAAATAATTACGAGAAAATTTGTTTGCATGAATTGTGATACTTTTATAATTATGAGGAAATTTGTCTGTGAATGTCGAGACTCCCATGTCTACTTCTGTTGATTCAATTAGAGATATCTCCGACAAAGGTCTCCACCAATAATATAGTATATGTATTTTTTCCTATCCCAACCCGATTAGCCTAATAGTGACTAGCTTCCATGTGTGACCATCACATGACGGTCTAGACTAATAAAATAAGATTAAGTAAGATCAAACATAAAGCGTAAAAACAATCGAACAATAAAATACTAAACAACAATCAAACGAAAATATATATATTGAAGCATCATGAGTAACAAGATTTATATGCTAGTCCTAATAATCTAAACTTATCCACGGAACAACATGTTTACAAAGAGATAAGAGAATGATACAATCATACACGAAGTACCCATCTAGTTAGTCTCTACTCACTCCTCTCTTCTCACTTAATAAAATAATCATACACGAAGTACCCATCTAGTTACTCTCTACTCACTCCTCTCTTCTCACTTAATAAAATAAAACACGAAAAGATACAAAGATGGTTTCCCTTCATGCCAATGGGCCTTATATAGGAGTAAAAAACATCAAAAGTACCCTTCTACTTAAATTATATAGAATTTTATCTATTTTTGAAGAAATATTTTCAATTAAATAAAAAAACCATAAATATAAAAAAGGTCTTTGAACCAGAGAATCTAGCTACAAATTCAACAACAAAATTTATGTTACACGGCCGCTGAAAATTTCAATGGCCCAATTATTTTCTCAGTCACCGTAATTTTCAGCAGTTCAGACCTTTTAAATTTTTTTCAAAATACATGAACAATTGTATTATTTTTTGTTTAATGTTGGATATGAAAAAAATTGGGTTTTACTCTCTCTCTCTCTCTATATATATAATATATATAGAGAGAGAGAGGAGGGATCCAATTACACCATTTTATAATGACACATCTTGACACTATATATATTTACAAATTATTTTTTGTGATTTAAAATCCAAATAGTCGATTCGAACCGTTCAATGTGATCTCCATATTAAAATGTGCTTGGAGACCAAAATTTACATTTTTTGAAATTTTTTTAGTATTTATTAAGCTGTGTACAAAATTGTTGTTTTCTGACCATTTTGGACCCTTGAAAAATAACAATTTCAAAGAATTATAAATAAATAGTAAACAAGTTTAAAAAAAATGTAAATTTTGGTTTGCAAGCACATTTTAATATGAAGATCACGTTGAATGGTTCGGATCGACTGTTTGAATTTTGAAATCGCAAAAATAACTAATAACATTATTAATTACAACTCTATCATATACTAACCACGTGCTGGTACAGAGCACCGGAACTAATCAGCGTATTAACAAAACATAATTCATAGCAATCCACAAATTATTGGTACCAGTCAGCAAACCACAATTTGACTATTATAATTTGTAACAAAGTCCTAAACAAACATTTTAGAGAACAAGATGAAATTCTTCAAGAAAGGATGTCGCAGATTTTCACATTCATCAACTTGGAGTTGCTATCATCGGTACCACCGTACCAGTGGTACCTCAGTTACAGTAGAGGTAGGGAGACAAGGTTTGAAAATTAAACCTAATAGATTTATATAAGAAAGAAAATCAAATCATCAAACAAAGAATTAACTCAATCATCAATTTCTGAACAAGTCTCAAACAAAACCAAAAGAATGTGTTTTCTTCAATGAAGACCTTGGTTTAATGTAGGACCTAAACTTTAGAGCCCTCGTCTTTTAAATCAAGACCACAATTTGATTTAAAAAATAAAAAAAGTTGACCTAAAAATCAAACTGCTAAATGCATAAGTTTATATGCATCTTTGAACCTGTCTCAAAAGTTCAATTATGTGAAGCGGTAACTGGTATCACTTCAAAGATGCTACATTATATCTTCAAATAGTAACATTATTATATCTAATGTGCATCTGTAGCTAATCTCTATCATTTATGTGTGTCCTGATTAAACTATCTTCACAATGCTTCCCTAATTCAGTTCATGTTGTTGATTCACTGACAAATAGATGAATAATGAATTAATGTAATCGAAATGAGACACGCTGCTCCGGCCTTCTCTGCCTCGCCTAATTTGGCTTTTATTGAAGCAACTGTTTATTTTTTACAATTGAGGAATAGTGCTTTAAAATTAGTAATAAAGTTAATTTTATCTACGCGCTATGTAAAGGACGGAATTGTGGAATAAAACAATTAACAAAAAGAAACAAGGAAGAGCTCTGATATGATAAATAACAAACATTGTACTATATTATATGAAGATATCACATTTGACTTAAAAATAAGCAGCAAATGAGACAATAATCAAACAAACGCAGTTAAAGCTGCGGGCTACACTCCTTTTCCCTCCTTGCAAAAAATTCCTGCAGCCTCCTCAGCCAATTGCACAGCACTACCTCCCACTAAACAAAAGGAACCCCAAGAAAACTAAAAATTACATTACAAATCCCTCCTGCTTAACTCCTTAGTCCCTAGTCAAAAAGGGTAAAAAGCATCAGACACCCAAGGCCGCTCTTTTTCCCCTTCTTCCCGCTACCTTTCACACCTCCCAACAACACCCACTAAAAACCAACATTCATTAACACTTGCAATGCAGACTATATATAATTTAAAAAAAAAAAAGAGCACCTAAACACAAAATGGCGGGAGGAGTCCTTTGAAACTTCCCGCCTTTTTCTCATCACCTATACTTACTATTCTCATTCACTCCTTCATACTTTCTTATATTATAAAATTAATTAAACCCTGAAATTCTTGCCGGCGAAGGTCTGACCGAATCGCCAACCCGCAGGAGCAATGTTCCAGGAGGTTGAGCTGCGGCGATCACTAGCGGCTACACGGAAAGAGAGAGCCTGACCAACTAGGACGGAATTGGACTGCCAGTTCTGGCCCCAGTTGCGTGACATGGGCATCCAGTTGGTGTGGGCCCCCTTCACGCTCGCACGAATGATATCGCCGGCACCGGCTACATTGGTGATGAGGATGAGGTTGAAGTACCTGAACCCGTTAATTGTGAACCGGATCCCTCCCGATCTATGGCACGGCACTCTACACACCATTCAAACAAAAACAAGATTAGATTTTTACAAAATTAATTTATTAACTAATTAATAACAAGTATTTATTTTGAATGATGCTACTTTTATCAAATTTTGATTGATTGATTTAGGTGGGAAAGGAGCTGGACTGACATAAATTGTGGTACGGTACAAGATCTAGAAATGTGATGTGAGGCGTATAAATGCGGTGCAGAAGCAAGGACCAGGAATGCAGGAATGCATGTGCTTCTCATTATTATATTACACCAGCACTGAAGAGAGGAGAGTGAAGACTTAAATAAAATAATTCGAGAATGTTCGGGGGTAAAATGCTAAAAGGACATAGAAAAAATAAATAATTAAAATGAATAAGATTAATATATTGAGGGTACAAATGTCTTTGTTTGATTGATTGTATGTAGGTAATGCCTAATAGTAATATTTGTCAGATTGACCGCGAATAATGGACGCATGGAACCATGTGCCTCCCCTACGCTTCTCATTTGCAAATGACACTACTGCCCCGAGAACAGCCAATCACCAAGCGTATAATTCTGTCCAAAGAAGGGTATTTAGGTCAATTCATTCTTAAGACGCGGATATAGGTCTGGTTCCACACTGACCGAGGCGACAGACAAAGCAACTAAGAATTCACGGGCTTGGGCCTTGGCCTTGGGTACCTTTTCGGGACATCCCTATCTTGGTTTTTTGTGGCACTAACTCTCTATCTAATTCAAATAATGGAGGGAACAACATGGCCACACGGATAGCTACACAGGATAGGGAACGATGGACTTGTCGGTCCTAGAACAGGAAAAGGAAAACTGTTCTCCCAGGTTGGGTAGATGGGTTTGGGTACGAATGAAACAGATTGTAAGATATACAAAAGATATGTACTCCTACTCCGAGTCAAGTAACCAACTCATTTATATCTTGACGTACAAAAGGTCAAGATCTTCAATTCCTCATCCATATTTCATGACTCAATTGATTAATTTCATTACTACATCTCGAAACGGAATCCATTAAAACCCGGGGGAAAATTCCACCAAAATCCGCCTAAAATACAGACGGTGTTTTCTGTCTTTTTCCCTCATTAATTGGTCGTTAAAGCCAATAATAAATCATTAATTGTATATTATGCCTCTTATGTAAAATCAATTAAACAAAATTATTTTTATCCGCCTTGTAAAATTTGTAACCGAATATGGGTGGGTTTTCAAGTAAAGAAAAAGGTACAAGGACACAGGAAACATAATGATTTAACTGTGCAAAAAAAAATTACCCATAGGACCTATAAAAATTACTACTTACTAGGGGACCACTTAGGATTTTTTGAGATGAAAGGAGTGTCCGAGTGTGGACCTTTTCAGGTACCGTCACATGTTATGTTGTGTAATGCTTGCTATTGGTAAAATTCAGTACCAATGAAATGCTTCAAAAATATGAATATTGGAGATTTACTTTACCTAGCCTATAGCTGCCTCCTGTTTTATTACTACTAAAACTAGTTTTTTTTAACCAGTATAATTAACTAACATGTGAATGCGATGTACTTAAAAAAACCAGAAATACTATCGTACCTCTTAATTTATCACTTAATTGACATACAAACATATACTAGATACATACCTACGGAATGAAACCGGTACGATCCCAGCGCGGTACTCAGCCATTTTGAGGAAAATAGGCATGGAGAGATCAAAATGTGGACGAGGGGGGTTGCACCAGCCGCCATTGTCGGAAGGCAGAGCGTAATTAGGAGGGCAAAAGTTGGTGGCGGTTATGAGAATGGAGGGGTTGCCGGGGTGGCAGTAGGACCAACCGGGCTGGTTGACACACTTGATCTCAAAGCATGCACCGCAGCTGAAGCCATCGTTGAAGAGTGCGGTGCTGAGAGCGGCCGTCTGGACACCGTATCCTTGGCTGTACAAATTCCCGTAACCACAAGCACCTCCTACACTCGCACAAGTAGTATATTTTATTTATTTTTGAGTTTTGTTTTCATTTATTTATTTAAAAAATAATATGAGAAAAAAAATATATAGGTACCCATGGTGCCAGAGGCATCACTGCCTCCGTAAAAAGTGGCGTGAGCATTCTGCCAGGAGCTGCCGGAATATACACCGGGAATACGGGCGTGAACCGTAGAAGAGAGGGTAAGAAGAAATGTGAGTGTGAGAAAGAGAGGAAGAGATGCCATTTGTTTGTTACTACTTACTAAGCTGTGGAGGAGAGAAAGAGCGAGTAGAGCAGAGTAGGGGAAGAGGAAGAGGAAGAGTGAGTGTGTGAGTGTGAGAAGTGTGAGTAGAATAAGGAGGGAAAGGAGGTAAAGAGTAATAAATGGTTGCAGAGAGGGGGAAGGGTGGGGCTCCTATTTATTCATTAGAGAGGGAACGCCACCAATTGCAATTAATTGCTGTTTAAAAGAGCTACAGGTCTCTAATTAACCTTTTATTTTATTTTTTCGGTGGAGACTGGATCACTGGAGACTGGAGAGGTTAACGCCTCCCAATTAATTAATTAATTAATTAGTTCAAATTTCACTTTTTAATGGATGATTTAGTTTGATTATAAATCAAATTTAAATGTACCTCGTATCACACCTCAAACCAAAATTTATATTTTTTATATACGCAAAAGTTTAAATAAATTTATATCATTCATTCATATTTCATAAGCAATAACACAAGATGTGCATCAAAATCATGCTACATAATTTTTGTAACACACATGAATAGAGGAAACGTAATAGTACAATACATAGTTATATATATATTATTATTTTTTATGGTTTTTCAGGGCTGAAATAAAAAATAGAAATAAACACTATTTGTTATGCCATGCTTTACATGACATGACATGTCAATATGAAATGTCGTCCAAAAGAAAATATATATGGAGTTCATTATAGACTTCAGAGTGATAGATGAATTCGAGAATTATGTGTTCCTACAGGATCCCATATTTTAATTTAATTATTCATTTATTTATGTTATACATATATAAAACCTTTATAAAGAAATTTGGAACCGACTCTGCTGCTCTTGTATTTGGACAACAGCATTACTCTGTTATTCTAATCTAACTGTTCATCTGTGTTGAGATTCGTGCATGAAAAAATTCAACGATTAAGATTGAAATAACACTTCCTGCTTAAGATCAGTGAAGTCGGACCCAAGAAATTTGACCATACAGATTGAAAAATTGAAACTAGCTACCACAAAGGGTTGGGTGAATGATTATGAAGGAAGAGGCAAATGCAGATCTTAGAGATCTAGATCCAAAATTCCAAATAGACTCACAGAAACGAAGAGTCTGATGAGAAAAGGGGTTGCTTGAGAATGGGAAGAGAGAGATGAAATAGGGAAAAATGAAGAATGTGGGGACAAAAAGATAAGGCAAGGACTAAGGAGGCATGCTGCTCAAATGCTCAGTGCCTTAATATAATATAATAACATATTAATTGTCTTAAATACATGTCTTCATTTTAATCAAAATCAAAATGAAATGCTTTGCTTCCATCGCAAGTTGTTCCCCCACCCCCACCCCCACCGACGGTTCTGATTCACTCTCTCTCTCTCTCTTCCCCATCTATAATAACCTGCTCTGTTCATCTTCATTTTTATAGCAATATGCACTTCTGCATGGCTAGTTCAAGCCCATTCTTACATTGTGGATTTGTTAATTTTATTAGAGAAATAATTAAATTAAATATAAAACGGGGGAGTGGAATATCAATGGGAAATGGAAAATGGGGAATGGGAGAATGGGGGATGCTGGGACCCAGAAATTCGTCCGTATTCATCGCCCCGCCGATCGCGCCATTAACAATTTACCACTATCTCCTGGGCCCCATTCTATCCTCTCCTGACAGGCTGACCCCATACATGAATACTTGAATACACGATACATACCACCGTCAGTGTCTGAGTCTGACCAGACCCTCTCTCAGACGAATTCGCATCCTCTGAGATATCTCAAACTTTGCGTGACTTTTTGGAATATCTCAATCGTTCAAATACGACTCGCACGAATCTCAAAGCTCAAATAATACTGGCCCCCTACGATGCCCCGAATAGGCACCGGACACGTTGGTCACGCAAAAATTGAGATATCTCAGAGGATACGCACTCCTCTCAGACTCAGTAAGTCCGACTCAAATCAAATCCAAAATCTCTGCCGACCAAACCATTTGTTCCATCTGTGCTCTATGGTCCTGACTTCTGTTGCTCGTCAAAGAATTCGTATGATCGTATCCTCTATGAATTCAGAGTAGGTCCGATGTCCATCAGTGATCAGACCTAGTTTGGTTGGATGTTGTGGTGACCATTGGATTGCATTAAGATTCGTGCGAAATATATTAAAATTCGTGTAAATCTGTTTCAATTTCCGTGTGCACATATCATAGTGCTAATTGTACGGTGATAAAGCTAATTGAACTTAAAAGTAGGTCCGATGCTCATCAAACCTACTTCTATCTCTCTCTGTATTACTTCAAAGGAGGGAATCTTTTGAGTTAAATGCATTTAAACTATCCTACCTACTTTAAGATCCGTACAGAATATATCCGCATTTATATTAAAGGCCTCTGTGTTAAAATTAGACAGTTGGATTAACTTCGTTTAAAATCAGACGGTTAAAATGTATTAACTCAAAAGATTCGCTTTTGAGTTAATGTAGAGAATACGTGTTCCTCGTCAAAGCGGTCGCTTCATCAATTTATTTGATGACAATTAAATTCAAAATTATTTTTCTGTAAAAAAATTAAAATGATTTTCGGAAAATAAATAGCATTCCGTACCAATCAATTTTATGACAAATAATAACAAGTGATTTAAGATGCTGCTACGTTCTAAATTTAAGACGGGTTGTATTTTGAGCAAAATATACTCCCCCCCCCCCCCCCCCCCCCACCAAAAAAAAAAAAAAAAAAATCTATTGAAGAAGTCTAGCGACATTCTACATATTGATTAATGAGGAGGTTCAATTGTCTCTTTTTTTTTGTTTCTTCATTATGCCTCTATTTTTAAAACTAAAATAACTCAAAATTTGAAACATAAAATTTAAAATCAAACTATTGGATGTGATATACATTATTTTATCTGTACACATGTAAAAATTTACGATATTTCAACTTTGTTTTGATTGCCATCAAGAGTTTATAAAAAAATATAGTAATGTGGATAATTTCTAGACATTAATTTTTCAACTTATTGATTCACATAAAAACAAATTGAAATGTGATAATTTTTTATGAGCACATAAAAGAAAATAACATATATCACATATAATTGTTTTATTTCGATGTTTATAATTTAAATTTTGAGTTATTGTAGTTTTATAAAATGGAGGCATAATGGAGGTGTTTGAACCCTCCTCTTGAATAATAATCAAATTCTAATCAATAGTAATTCACACAAAAATCCTTAAATTTCAGTTGTTTATTATTTTAATTTATACTTCAGATTTTACAAGCTATCACCTAAAAGTATTATTTTGATCTTTAAATTTTCTAATTTGTAACAAATTAGTTGTGTTGTTACTATTGACCCAAAAGTAATGTAAATGGATCCCTCATAGAACATAACGGATATGGTCAATATTTTCATAATGAGTAAGCATAAGAAATTGACGTCAAAAACTTTATTTTAAATAAAAAAAATCATAATTAAGTTTTAACATAACCAAATAATTGATACTCTGAACTCTCATGAGATTATTTATAGAAAGAGATTTAGAAATATAATTCTGAGCAAGGAACTACCAACTCATAAATTAAAAACAAACAAAAAATACTTATGTGATGAGATTCTTTTACCAAAGCAACATTTTTCAATCTCAACGTATCCACTTTTGATAATAATTCACTCAGTATGGTTTTTTTTTTAATAATCTTTGAACAAATTGAAGAAAAAACGAAGTTATCATTTTGAAAGAATTCGATTGAGACATTTGTTACAAAAAAGGCACAATATTGGAAAAAATAATAGTTTCCTTCAATACACTACTTACTGTATATGTCTAAATAACTCGAGTTAAAACTTTACTACAACTAAATTTTCTTTTTTTTAGAACTTGTTCGATTGTTACACGCCATGGTATGTACGGGAATGATTATTGAAATATGCTAAATGAATGTTCAGTGTAATAGTTGTGGGAAGTTCACAGTACAAATAGTAAATAAATCGTATTTCACATATAAATGTAGATGCAACCCAACACTTCGGGCGTATTTGGTCGCTCCACTGTTCCCGTGGGAAAAAAAAATTCAGTTGAATTGAATATTTTGTTTCTCACGTGAACAGTAATTTTTAGTTCAATTTTTGTGCCCATGCCCATTCTCATTCCCAATGGCCCGCCGAACAGGCCCGAATGAAAAATATAAACTATATTTTGTAATATGTCTCATGAATTCCACAAGAAAGTAATCATCTGATTATCTGAACAAGGTCTCAATATCTTCAACGGTTTATATTTTTCTATGGCAATTTTGCAAGTTCTCCCTTGCAACTTTATCATACTCGAACTTCAATCGAACGAGTTGTAGATGGGTATTGGATAGTGATTTCTTGGTTTGTAGGAGGGTATCAGGTAATGATTTCCAAATTTCAATCAAAACATATTGCAGATTTCACAGGAGTAGACAATGACCCAGTTTTATGTGAATCTAAGAATTGGCTCTGCCACTGTAGAACATACTAATTTAATGATCTAGTGACAAAAATTGAATCGACTCGGACTCGGACTCGGACTCGGTACAAGTTATAATGAACCACCGCGTTACATGTCCGGTGTCTAAAGACATACTGGAACACGACACAAACTATTAGGCATATTATATACGGACATGTCTATGTTATTTTTGTAGGTGTTGCATTCATTTTTAGTGCATTTCGACGTATTACGGTTAAAGACACATATAGCACAGACATATGTGAAATATTATTCTGACTGTCAGAGACCTACTTGTAAGAAACAATTGGGTGAAAAAAATTATTTATTGTAATAACAATAATATTAAATAATTAGATAACTTGACCTCTAAATTTACTAAAAAAATAATTTGGATGCTTGTAATTAATATTCACCTGCCACAGAAACAATATTGAAAATGTCGATAAAACCGCCTACACTCCAAAGACACTGCAATTGTTAGAAAAATCAAGATGAGGGGAAAAAAAATTGTGAGACACTAATTTGATGAGCAGAGAGCGGGCTTGGGGGCAATAAAGAGAAAGGTGTTGCTCAGTGATAGCTTTTTTTGTTGAGATGTGAGACACTAATTTGATGAGCAGAGAGCAGGCTTGGGGGCAATAAAGAGAAAGGTGTTGCTCAGTGATAGCCTTTTTTGTTGAGATGTGAGACACTAATTTGATGAGCAGAGAGCAGGCTTGGGGGCAATAAAGAGAAAGGTGTTGCTCGGTGATAACTTTTTTTGTTGAGATGTGAGACACTAATTTGATGAGCAGAAAGCGGGCTTGAGGGCAATAAAGAGAAAGGTGTTGCTCGGTGATAGCCTTCTTTGTTGAGATGTGTTCATAAATGTATTGTGTTTGGACTCAACATTTATGAGCACCACTCGACTATCAGTCTTACAAACACGCACACCACTGGAGACGAGACTATCAGTCTAACAAACATGACACACCACGGTAAAACGGAATTTTTTTATCGGTAGAAATTAACAGAAAAAGAGAAAGAGAAATAGAAATAGAAAGAGTGCACCTGTTCTAATATTAACAGTAAAACCGGTATAAATTCTATCAGTTTTAAAAATCTCAAAGTTTAGACCTGTAAAATTATTACCGGTCCTAACTTTTTTTTTTCTTATCAGTTGGATTTATCAAAGTTTAGACTTTTGAAAAAAAAAAATAGTTAGAACCGGTAAGAATTTTACAGATCTAAACTCTAAAATTTTTAAAACCGGTAGAATTTATACCGGTCTTACTATCAATATTAGAACATGTGCACTATTTCTATTTCTCTTTCTCTTTTTTCTGTTAATTTCTACCGATAAAAAAATCCCGGTAAAACACGTTTGCCATTCAATAATGAGAAATGCATGGCATTTAAAATATTTGATTGTTTAATAATACAATTAATACATCAAACTGTGTAGACACACATGACACACGCCGACCCCGATAACGATAAGTTAATGTAGTAGCATTATTAGTTAAATGATCACAATAGTTCGTACTACCGTATCGCGCGTCTCTAGGCTCTAGGTTTAGGCTCATGCTTCAAGTTCGATTTTTAATTTGTGCTGTTATACTTATATATTTGTACTCTCTTCCAAGTATTGCTATAAATTAGATTTATTCACGACTCACGAGTTTGTTATTCACCGTTCGAGGTTCTCACATATTGCCCAAATTAATAAACCTGGCAAGCACTCATCAGAAAAACACTATTTGTGACCTGTACTGTTTATTTCTTTATTATTCATTATTGGTGTATTTGGATAAGTGAAGAATAGCTATTATTCTGAATTAGCACTATTCTGAGCTACTATCCGACGTTTGGATGCGTTTGGATTAGCGAATAGTCACTATTCTTTGTTTGTCTTTTGTGGGATAGCCCACTATTCTACTATTCCTACAAAATATTAGAATAGCTACTATCCTAAAATTAAGGACAGCTCTATTCTTGCTATTATTCTTGATTCATCCAAATGCACCCTATGTATTTATTTATTCGTGTTTTATTTAAGAAGGAACAATAATTTCCAGCGAGCTATTGCTAACACTTTTGATAGAGTCGTGTGCTAAAGGCTTCATACAAGCTATCATGAGCTAAATATTAAGTCCAGATAATAAGCTTAAGAAACAAGATCTTTCGAGTTGTTTGTATGTTTTTTTGCTTAACTTGTCAACTTGTGAGGAAAGTCCGTTCGGATCGTTTGTACGAGATCCGAACCGACTTACCAGCCTGTGGAAAGATTTCCAGCCGAGTGTCCGTACGAGACCCAAACCGACCTATAGACTTATAAATACCCCAAGTTCATTGAGCTTGGGTCCCCCAACAACAGAAAGTACTTAAGATGATAGAGTTATATACCTATCGGATCAACAATCAAATTAGTCTGAACACAATATATATACATTAACTTCTTTTCGTTACCAAAAGTCCCAACTCACGCCCTTCTCATGAATTGCCAAAAGTCACAATTCAACGCTCAGCCATGCATCCAATTGGCAATCGCCACGGCGATTCAAATACCAAACAAATATTGAAAAATTGAAAGAAAAAAAAGTATATTTCCCCTTTGTTTTTTGTCTCTTGTGTGAAGAAAGTAGCTAGATAAATCACCGAAATGAAATCTATGCATGTGTTGAATTGTTTGGACTTAAGGGGAAGGTACCGAAGGCATGTGATGGATTTTTTTTTTTATTTAGTAATTATAACCCAAAAATCACATAAAACAGCCAAGGATACAAAAAAGTTAGGAAAATAGCCTCCACCGGATTGGGCATCCGGTGGAGCAAAGTTGGGCCGGCCCACACCGGATTGGGCATCCGGTGGAGCCATTTTTGCTCTGCCACAGTGCTGCACACGGAAGGTTACACAGAATTGTTCCACACCGGTTCCGCAATCCGGTGGAGGTCCAAAATTTTCCTACCCCGGTTTCCCAATCCGGTGGAGACCTCAAAATTTTTCTGCACCGATTTTGCAATCCGGTGGAGCTATTATTCTGACCTAACCTCGCGCAACTCCTTCTTCCCTCATTCCAGCAGCTTCTTCTTCCTCTCTGTCTCGTTTTTCTCTTTTTTTTTCATATTTTTCACCATTTTAAATCCAATTTGAAGAATTACCGTATGAATAGATCGCCACCGCCATTGTACTCAGCAGCTTCTTCTGATCATTATTGTAAGTTTTTTTCTGCTCATAGGTTTATATTTAGTGTTGTAAAATTAAAAAATAATTAGAGTTAAATTTGTGTTTGTTTTTGTTCAGCAAAATGTCTCTGTTATTGATCAATGTGTATTATGGTGGTAACCTCCAAAACACTCAAACCGGTGTTGGTTATGACATAGGGGCTGCATTTACATTTACCGTTTCCGATTCTACTAGTTTTGCTGTTGTAAGACGGCAAATATATGTTGGACTTGAATTGCTTCCAAGTCGAGTCAAATTGACAATCAGGGCACGTTTGAACACGGGACCACCTGGATCGTACCATTTCTCTCTATTTCGGATAGAAAATGAGGAAACTTGGGATGCCATTAAACAAACTGCACCTCAAGTAGCCGGATTTAAGGTTATAGAATTGGTAGCTGAGGCGCAGCAGCGTACAAACCAAACCAGTTATGATCCGTGCCCAGATAGTTTGCCTGGAGGAAGCAACACACCGTCGGTTCAGACCGACTTTGATCCTTACTCGGGCAGTGTACCCGAAACCACAGACACACCTGTAGTTCAGACCGGTGATGACCCTAATGAGCAATCAGACCCAAATGCATGTTCTGATACAAGTTCTTTTGATAATGATGATTCGGCTGAAGGGCAAGACTCAGATATGGACGAATATGAGGCTGAAAAGAATGCCCAAGAAATATTGAAAGAGTGGCACAAGTCGATTCCATTCATCAATCGAGGTCTTAGGCATCCATGTTCCTCATTCCACGATGATGTGCCGATGCCATACGCAGATCGTGAATTTCTCAAGGAAACCCCCAGATTAGATGAAAAATTTGCTGAAGGTCAAATGTTCGAATCCAAAGCCAAATTAATATCAGAACTTGCAGATTTTCACCTACCCAAAAGTATACAGCTAGACACCCTAAACAGCAGCAAAACCAAATATCGAGTTGAATGTAGATATTCTAAATGCAAATGGAAATTATATGCAACAGTAGTACCAACAGGTGCATGGACAATTTCCACCAACCCATATGTCCACACATGTTTTGGAAATGCTGAAAAGTTGGATAATGCACAAATGACTGCTAGAAAAATTGCTGATATTATTAAACCTGGTTATCAAAAAGATCTGGAGTTAAGCATTAAAACGGTCAGGCATTTAGTTAAGGTGAAATTTGGGACAGTAACACCCTCGTATAACAAGTTGTGGAGAGGTAGGGAACTTGCAATGGCTGACATGTTTGGGAGCTGGGAGAAGTCTTACGAGCTGCTGCCATTGCTTTTGGGTGCCATCAAAGAATCTAACCCAGGTACACAGTATCTACTTGAGCATGAACCATCGAACAAGTATAATATTAATATTTTCAACCGAGTTGCATGGGCATTTGGGCCGTGTATTCAAGCATGGCCTCATCTCCGACCCGTTATCAGTGTTGATGCTGGGTTTCTATCTGGAAGATACAAAGGTAAACTTTTTATGGCTTGTGCTTATGATGCAGAGCAACAATTATTGCCACTTGCCTTCGCAATTTGTGAAGAGGAGTCACTCCCCAATTGGGGTTGGTTTATGAATTGGTTACGTATTAATGTTGTTGGTCCAGGAAAAATATGTGTTCTCTCGGACCAGCACCTTGCTATACGAGGGGTGTTTGAGGCCCCCAATCTAGGATGGTGCGAGGCAAAAAATGAAGCTGTCCACCGATTGTGTTCACAGCATATTGCAGCAAATGTTTGGAAAAATTTTCCTCAAAAGTGGCTCCGCACGGTTTTCAAGAAATATGTTAAGAAAAAAAAAATTTGGAGATTTGAAGAGGGGATGGATATAATTAAGCAAAGAGATACAAAAGCACACGACTACATCATGAAAATTGGTAAACGGGACCGCAAGAATATGAGAGAGCCTTTGGCTTTGCATAAGTGGACACAAGTGCATGATGGAGTCCTTAATCGATGGGGTATAATGAACTCTAATGGCTCTGAGGTACTAAACAGTGTCTTCAAGGTGGCCAGACAATTACCTGTGTGTGCACTTCTTGAGAAAACATATTACAAGTGCGTCGACTGGTTTGTAAAGAGACGGGAGGCCGCGTTTGGGTGGGAGGCTTCAGGATTGGATTTTTCGTTGAGAATTACACTGATTTTACATCGTCGTAGGGAAAAGGCAAGAATGCACGAAGTCAGACCGATGTATGCTGGCCACAACAACTATGAGGTTGTTGATAAAGATGGACTTCTTCAAACGGTAAGTCTCATTCCTTAGTCTCATATATATGTACTACTTTTTAATTAATTCAATTCAAGAAATTTGATTTTTTTTAATTGCAGGGTGTTCGAGGCGAGGTCAAGTATAGTGTTACCTTTCCTCCAGAAGGAATGCCTATGTGCCTGTGTCAGAGACCTCAATTAACAGGCATCCCATGTAACCATGTTCTTGCAGTTTGCTTCTTCAGGAATTTAAACCATAACGATTATGTAAGTCCATATTTTAGCTTACAAAATTATATAAACACTTGGTCTGGAGAATTCAAGGGATTTGGAAATGCACGGAATTGGCCATTGTATCATGGGCCCATTATAAGGCCAGATCCACACAAAATAAATAAGGGTAGGAGACAACACAAACGAATTCTAATGACAATGGACAAAATGGAGGCCCCTACCAGGATTCGGCCACAAAATCAGAAGACTTCTAGAGCTAGACATTCAGGTATAAAAATTTAAAAATTCAATGGACAAACAATATGCATGATTACTATTTTAATTGAACTAAATTGTTCTCATTTTGTGTTAGGTGCATCGACTTCATCAACTCGACGCTCTTGATGACTGTTAATGTATTTTATTGTATTGTTATGATGACACTTTTATTGTATTCTTAAGATTTCCAACGACACTTTTATTGTATTCTTAATTTCCAACAACACTTTTATTGTATTCTTAATTTCCAACAACACTTTTATTGTATTGTTATTTCGAATGACATTTTAACTATTTATGAATTATGTATTATTGTGAACCGGTGACATTATGTAAATTTAAAGGTTCCCAATTGTTATCAATGTGAAACTATCGATGTACTAATATGCAAATAATAATATAACAAGTCCATCTTAATATAACATGCAAATAATAATATAACAAGTCCATCTTAATATAACATGCAAATAATAATATAACAAGTCCATCTTAATATAACATGCAAATAATAATATAACAAGTCCATCTTATCAAATTCAGAAGTTCTCAAACCGAAATCTCATCTCCATGCACATAAATTCTTCAAAGCATTGCACACTAAAAAAAAGTTTGTAAGAATTCGTCAGAAATGCATCATTTTTTTCTATTAAAAAATTATAAGTTGGCACTTACTTAGTCGAAACATGCTAACGACGCTGTCGTCGTCGAGGTCTGAGGGCGTCCGTCCCGGGAGTGTATAGGTTAGGTGGGCAAGGTTGTCTCCTTATTCGAGCATCCTGAGGTTGATTTGACGTGGATGGACCCGGCTCTGCGGTGAGCTGTCCCGGATCTGCTGTGGATGGTCCCATCATCCTAATGCCTCCTGTTAGCTCGTCGATCATAAACTGAGATATGGATCCTGACTCTGTGCCGCTCATGAAGTTGTCCCACTCCGAGGGAGGCTCCTCAGTAGAAGGGCGACGAGGATACTGATCAGGGAAATCATCACTCAAATCAATATCGTCCAGGTCTGTAGGGATCCTAGCACTATCGAGTATGCCGCGGAATATGTGGCTCTGACCAATATCGTCCATAACGTCACGAGTATGCTCGAGCATCATCTTCCCAATTGCCATATGTCCCGGAGTTTTCACCATGGTTATTGCCTGCATCGTAAGCTGTAGCTCTCGAGCAATCTACATAACACGAAAAAAGTAAGACATTTTGCATATTAATATTGAAAAAAAATGGTTATGTAGTTCAATTTAAAAAAAAATTAATGTACGAACCACACGAGAATGCCTATGACCGTGGGGAACATATGCTAGTGTCGCGACATCTCCTGTCCGCGGTGGAGCCAACCGGTGTAGATCTTGTGGATTGTTATCTGAGATATATACTGAACTCATACCATGTAAGTAGAACCAATTGATGTACTGGTGATGCATCGACATCTCGTACGGTCTATGCTCTCTAATGAGTACTGGATCCATATCAATGAAGGACTTATGAGTAAGCGCCCAACAACCATCCATTGTTGAATTGCCATCGTGACGCCATGCCTCCCGTAGATAAGAAATTTGATCATATGCTAAAGGAGGAGGAGGCGGGACCTCTTGGTACTTTCCAAACTGACGCATAACCCTATTTGCATGCTGATACTCCACCATCCAAAAATGAATCAAGTAACAGCAGCTCATCCAATACCTCTTTTGTCGTCGAACATGTCGAGGTGCATGATTGTAGTATTGTTCGTAAGGTCGCCAGTTAACTGTATCATCGGCTAATCTATCGAACGCATCTCTGTATGTGGCTGTACCTCCTGTGCCAAAAACAAGGAAAAACAATTATAAAAAAAGAGGTATTGTAATTTAATCGTACTGTGCTCGCATTATAAACCACAATTAATTTTTTTTACCTAAGTGAGGGTTTGTTGTCCACGCATGGTGAGTGGTCCACTTCACACCGAATGCATTCCTCGTATCCAGGTCGTTGCCTCCGAAGGGAGGTGGCTCATTTCGGGGTAAAGGTCGACCAATACTAAATCGAGTCCATGACCACATCTGTAACAGCATAAGTGGCCCCGCTATCGTCTCCACCCCCGCGAGACAAGCACGTGACAACTCTCGATAAAGATGTGCAAGTACAGCACCTCCCCAATTGTATTCTACTCGAGTCTCCAGATCACTCAGGAATTGCAAGTACATCGCAGGGACCCCGTCTGCACTCGAATCTGGAAACATAACTGACCCGAATATATCCATACAAAATCCTCGGGTGTACTGTGCAACTCTCTCATCATCGTCTCCAGCTACTAGTGGATGCACAAATTTGGTCCGCAACCATTTCAGTTTAAGCGAATAACTAGAGACGGCCAATCGCGCTTTATCTGTGTTAAGATCATACCACCTATGTTTATATGGCATTGTCGTCTCCAGGTCATTATAAAAATCCGTAGGATCAGCTCCTAGATCATACTCTAAGTATGGGTTCCAATCGGTATCGCTAGTGCCAGTAATTGGGTAGCCTGCCAATTAAAAGATTTATACAATCAACAATTTATTTCTTAAAATAATTAATTAAAATAACCGATAAATAATTTTAAATAGTTAATTACCCTTAATCGGTAAGCCCCATAAACATGCAACATCTTCCAACGTTATTGTTACTTCACCGACTGGTAGATGAAATGTATTTGTCTCCGGCCTCCACCTCTCAACCAGAGCAGTAATCAAATACGGATCAAGTTTGCAATCATTAAGACGAGCAATTTGGTATAATCCTAAATTCTTTAAAGCATCGTCCATCCGACTGTTGTAAGCAATAGTAGGACGGTGCCTATTTAACTGGAGTGGTTTTACATTAGGCTGCCAAAAAAAATTAAACCATTATAACTCCTTCAAATATTTCATATAATGTTTATTTCAAACAAATAATTAATAAATTTAACAAAAATTACCGTATCACGAACTGTCCATGCTCTGTGATACTGTGGTGGTAATTTCAACAGCTCCGGATAATTCGGATTATCCATTCACCCTGTTAGAAAATTTAACTATATGTAAGTCCGACCTAAATTAACTACATACCATACTATTGAACTACATATTATTAAAAAAAATTATTTTAACCATACACAAATTTATATTATATTATACCAAATAATAAACTTCACATTTATCTAATTTTACGCAAATTATACTACATAACACTAAAATACACAAATTTATACTACATTATACTAAACTACAAATTACACAAATTAAACTACATAACACAAATTAAACTACATAACACTAAATTAAACTACATAACACAAATTACACAAATTTATAGTAAATTACACAAATTAAACTAATTATACTACATAACACAAATTACACTAAATTTAACTCTATTACACAAATTAAACTAATTATACTACATAACACAAATTACACTAAATTATACAAATTAATACTACAATTACACTAAATTGAAGCCAATTGCTAATTCAACACTAAATTACACAAAAAATACTAAATATACTAAACAAATTCAATTAAATGAGTTATTTTATTTAATTCGGCCAAAATTAAAAAATATAGAAAAAATCAGATTTTTACCTTGTTAAAATAGTAGATCGAAAGAGTTTCCAACTCGCTTGGACAATCCGAGAATTTTGAAATAATTGAATGGACAAATGATAGAATATTTGAAAAGAATAAAAAAAAACGGTTTGGGAGAGAAGAGGAGAAGGAGAAGGAGAAGAGAAGGAGACGGAGAGGAAAGATGGAGACAGAGTGGGTATGCGTCGGATTAAATTTGGAAAATAAGCCTCCACCGGTTCCCCAAACCGGTGGAGCAAATATTTCGGATTTTCTGTGGCGGACTCTATGCTGGGTGGAAAACTGGTGTTAAATTAGGTCCACCGGATGCCCAATCCGGTGTAGACCGGGGGTCTCAAGCTCCACCGGATACGGAATCCGGTGGAGGCTATTTTTGAAAAAAAACTCCCCTGTTGGCTGTTTTATGTGATTTTTGGGTTATAATTACTAAATAAAAAAAAAAATCCATGTGATGTGTTTGAAAATTTGAAACATAGAACATGGACCCCTCTTATCGTTAGTTATCGACCATTTATGCATTTCATATTTGTATTCCATTGTATAAATGTATTGCATATTTACATTGCATGCATCTATGTATGTCCCATCTACATCATTATTCTCCGCCTAATTAGATTAGATAATCTCTCATCTCAGCTCATCTCACCGATGAGTGGACAAAACATGGCGGATTGTATCATGCTGTAACTAACACGTCGTGATTCTGATCTCATGCAACGTCATGCTGTGACCATTTGCGCACCGTTTTCAAATGTAACTGGTCACATTTCTCATGTTTAACTATTTGTTTTTTCATAATTTAGGTTAGTTTATTCAAGATTCACTATTTGATTAAGACTTAACTGTCCTAATTACACGTGACTCGCGTGACCACGTGCCGTGCCGTGCCGTGCTATGACCGGATCTTTCACATGGCGTGTCGTGTCAAATTTAAAAAAAAAAAATGATCATGACACGCGACACGTGATTCGCAGCACGGAACAATCACACATGTCATGCCATTCCATACTGTAGCCATGCCGTTTTGTGATGAAGCCAGCTCGGTTTTTTCTCACTATGATTCTCATCTCATGTCAGCCAAGGGGCCACACCTAGATCCCTGTTTAGTTTATTAACAGGTAGCGGTGGACAGTGGTGGCACGCAACCATCTTTTAATTGATCCAAATTAGATTAAATATTTATAAAAAATATTATTTAAGTATAATCTGATAATGGTTAAGTTAGCTAGCAAAAGGCGGACAAACACTAGTTACAAATTAACCAAAGAAAATTAAGCTTTCTTAATGGGTTAACCTAGCTAGGGGTAGATTGATGATGAGCATTTCATATATATATAAAAATATACAATGAATTAAATTGATTGGATTGGAGTAAAAAAGAGGAAATGGCATTTCCGAAATTTTTATAAATATACAAAATCAGAAATTAATTTAACAATCTATACATTTTTTTAATCGAATTCGAAAACTATCTATACCGATAAGCAGGTCATCGGTTACAGAGTCCCAAACCGATGAGCTACTCATCGGTTTCAGAATACTTGAACCGATGAATAAGTCATCGGTTTTAGTCTAGCACGGTTTTTGATACTATCTGCACACTTTTTGAAACAACGAACGGCTCAGATTAAAACAACGAACGATTCAGATTGAAATACATTACAAAATTTTGAAACCGATGAGCTATTCATCGGTTTTGAATTAAAATATTTTTTCATTTATTTTTTTTATTTAATTAGAAAATGTTACAATTTATTTATTTTTTATATTAAAATATTAGAAATATTTTTATATTTTTTTTAAAATTAGATAGAATATAATATAATTTGATTTATTAGAAAGACTTAAACAAATAACCCGGATCAATATTTTTCAGATCGGATTTTTCATAGCTGTAAGAAAAATTAAAATATTTCTTTGTGTGTTATTAGAAAAAAAATAAAAATGCTTTGAATCTGAATTATTGATCCCGGTTCAAAAGTCACTTCTAAGTAAATACAGAAAATATTATGGTCTTTCTATTTTTGAAAAAATAAAATTTTTCAAAAACTTTTCATACATGTAATCATTACTCAAAAATAAAAAAATATTTTAAACTTTTGAAAAATTTTATTTTTTCAAAAATAGAAAGACCATAATATTTTCTGTATTTACCTAGAAGTGACTTTTGAACCGGGATCAATAATTCAGATTCAAAGTATTTTTATTTTTTTCTAATAACACACAAAGAAATATTTTAATTTTTCTTACAGCTATGAAAAATCCGATCTGAAAAATATTGATCCGGGTTATTTGTTTAAGTCTTTCTAATAAATCAAATTATATTATATTCTATATAATTTTAAAAAATATATAAAAATATTTCTAATATTTTAATATAAAAATAAATAAATTATAACATTTTCTAATTAAATAAAAAAAATAAATGATATTTTAATTCAAAACCGATGAATAGCTCATCGGTTTCAAAATTTTGTAATGTATTTCAATCTGAATCGTTCGTTGTTTTAATCTGAGCCGTTCGTTGTTTCAAAAAGTGTGCAGATAGCATCAAAAACCGTGCTATACTAAAATCGATGACTATTCATCGGTTCAAGCATTCTGAAACTGAAACCGATGAGTAGCTCATCGGTTTGGGACTCTGTAACCGATGACCTGCTCATCGGTATAGATAGTTTTCGAATTTGGTTAAAAAAATGTATAGATTGTTAAATTAATTTCTAATTTTATATATTTATAAAAATTTCGGGTCAACCTAGGTAACAGGCTTTCCACATGATTCCTCTGCTTCAGATTTTACTGCTTGGCTGCATCTTGTGTATATATTTATTATATTCTCAGTCTCACTAATAATTTATATAGATGCAGCCAAGCATTACAATCTCACTAGTTACAGACTTACAGTAAGTATCTATCTAATCTCAATTCACAGTCTCATTACAATCCCTTTGACTTGTCAGATCCTTCCTCCATCGAAAGGTGTTATCCGCGACAAATCTAATCTATATAGACTATTATTATTACTATATACATAATATATAAATTAATAAGAGGAGGGATCCAATTACACCATTTTTTTTGACACATCATGACATTGTTTTTTATATAGTTTAATTTTGCAATTTCAAAATCCAAATAGTCGATCCAAACCGTTCAACATGAATGATATACTAAAATGTGCTTGGAGATCAAATTTTACATTTTTTTGAATTTTTTTACTATTTATTAAGATGGTTACAAAATCGCTGTTTTTCAATGGTCTGAAAACAACGATTTTGTAACCATCTTAATAAATAGTAAAAAAATTCAAAAAAATATAAAATTTTATCTCCAAGCACATTTTAGTATATCAATCATGTTGAACGATTTGGATCGACTATTTGGACTTTGAAAATAGTAGGTGTCAAAATGTGTAAAAAAAAACGTGTAACTTGGTCCCTCCTCAATTAATAATGTGCTGCTATATTTGTTTAATTAGAAATATTTTTGCAGGGTATGTCCCTTATTACTCTGTACGCTCCCATTCTCATTTATTTTACTTGGCATGGTATTTAATTACATAAGAAGAGTTCCGCTGATTGGATCAGGTTACTAAGGCTCTCAGTAACCTCTTCCGAGCTATGAAGGAATCGGAAATCGGATCTTCTTGAGAGGCCAATTTGGAATCAATATGAAAAGTCCGGAGTCCATAAAAAATTAGATCCAACAAGGCCTCATAAAACTTCATACAATGCAGACCCAATCTGAAATCGGCTCACATTGCCTTTATGAGAGATAACCATTTCCATGTGAACGTAACCGCTTCCACACTTTCCCCTAACCGCTCTGACAATGCGGAATGACGATTAGATGACCCATTGAACGGAGGTCAAAATTTTGCTTACCCAAAGATAGACATCGCATAGGCCAGAGACCGAATATCGCCAAACCTAACCCAGTTCAAAACTCGATTTTATCTCGGCATATCATCTTGAGACATGACGAGCACAATACAAAAATCTTTTACATACGACCTACTCTCCCCAAAGATAGGACATATCAGCCGCCATTTCACTAAACATATACAATGACTTCGAAATTCTTGTTATGTTTGATGACTATGAAATTCAGACATTAATTTGCAAAAAAAAAAAAAGGTTAATTGGAGACGCATAACAAAAGTAGCTAGCACAATGTCATCTTTATTCTTTTTTTTCCTTTCTATTCTTTCCGCCCTGCAAAATTTTATTCTTCAAGGACTATACTACCTAAAACCCTACATTTCCCTTTTTTCTTGTTATTAATTAAACCTGGTACCGGTACGGCGGTACCTTTTGTCTTTATGACAAAATATTGCTCAGTAGATACCTGGTCCTTTTTTTTTTTTTTTTGAGTCGAAGATACCTGGTTTGCAAAACAAGTAAAGGTATGGTTGCCAGGATTGAGTTACAGAGAGTTGCCAACTGTGTGGGAATGTGGTGTGCTATTTTACAACCAAGCTCTATGCATGATTTTTCATCCTTTTCAAGAATTTAACCATACGCAAGGCACATCATTGTTATTTGTTTTAATACGAAGAAGGATTCCCAGACTTAATTATCTGATCACTAATTTCAGCGCATACGAACTTATAATGTATATTATGTCTTAGCATACGTTTATTATTGTCAGTCTGATTATTGTGCTATCGGTAGCATTTCAGTCTAAGTGTTGAGTTCAGATTCAGTGCAGTACTTAACCATGTAGAGTGAGATACGAGTCATCCGTTTTAACTTGACACAAGTCTCAAAGCAGGCCTCTATATTTCAAATAGGCACTAAATACAGTCAGGTACCTTAGAAGATTATCATTCCTGTATACTACCCTGAAATTTTTATTTTTACAATATTAAAAAATAATAAACCAAAACACCATTTTTTTTTTGTGAATTTCGAAATTTCGCACCTCCGCCAATTGAAACTGCGGACATATTATTAATTTTTTTTCTTCTGCTAACACAAAAATCTAGAAATGTTAGTTTGACTAAAAATCAATGAATGCCTACTGTGAAAAGAAAACAAAATGCATAATATTAAAATGAATAAAAACAAAAATGTTAGTTTGACTAAAAAAAAAAGTGTTTGTTCGTCATTTAAGATGGCGGACTCATATGTGTGTCTGCTTTGATCCGCCCATCAAATTGATGAACATAGCAGATTTAAAATTTTCTCAAAAAAGTGATTTTTTGGTTTATTATTATAAATAAAATTTTTCGTCTAGCCAACAAAATCTGTCGAACATACTTCAAATCGTTCAAATTTATATACTTCATAAGTTAAGTGTTTGCATTAAAAATTTATGAATCTTTGATTACATTTAGTATCAAGTCAAATTAACAATAAAAAAAATGATGCAAAATAAATACATTAAAATTGACTTATAATTTTTTTACACTTGAAAAATATATCTATAGATTTTAGACATTTTCGTCTATAGTTTCCTTGCTTCTTTTTCTTTGTCAGAACAACAAATAAATGTCTAGTTATTTTTTCAATGCACCCAACCCAGCCAGCATAATTTTCAAACACATATTTTAAGTTATTTCAACAAACAAAAAATTCAGATATTAACAGATTTGTTTGTAAAGTTACTGCTTTTTGTACTCGCTCTATTATATAAGTTAACTTCTTCCTTACGATGTTTATATATCCAACATGCTGCTTACATGCATCATTCCTTATTTCTATAATTTTAATAATTACGTCACTCTTATATCCTATTTGTCATAAAAGATATACAGTTTTTGTATTTTAAGATTTAGAGATTTAAGCTCTACGTAGACTGAGATAAGTTTATTATCTTTCTCAACCGTTTCTAAGCTCTCTCCAAATTTAAATTTCTAGTTTTTTCTCAAAATAATTTGTTTGCTTTATAAATTTCTGTAATATATTCTATTTTTATATGATTAAAATGTTGTTTTGAGACTTCAATTCCATCCACTATTTTCAACCAAAATTTGTGATCCAACAAAATAATAAGACTAGTTAAAAAAAAATACTTAATTTCATGTATCTCTTCATCAGTTAGCTGTTATTTTCTTATTTCTCCTCAACAGTTGCATCTCAACTATTTTATCTCTTTCTTAATTATCCTTCAAATTATTATTGCTACATTAATACAAGTTAAATCAATGATTTACTATTAATTAAGAAAACAATAACAGAGTTACCCCTAGTCCCCTACCTCCCTTTTTGGGAAACAGAACTGCTTTCATGGAATAGTCGACAATAAAATTATGGGATTTGAAAGCAACAGAGAATACTTGCAAGCTTTGTTATGTAAAAAAAATAAAAAAAATTACTGAAAAACAGTTGATATGTTATGTATTTGATATGTTAAGCATTAGTATTATATACTATAGATATACATGCTTGCAAATTCTGATATTAATAACTTGAAGCAACAAAGAATACTTGCAAGCTTTGATATGTAAAAAATAAAATTACTTCAAAATAGTTGACAAATGCACTCTTTATATTTTATTGACGAGCTATAAATACTTTCAATATTCTATATTAATACATTCAAACTTCAGCAGAGCTTACAAATGGTAGGATATGTTAGTTAAAAATACTTGACAAGTAAACTATTCACACTTAAATAGAGAGTTACAAGTAATTGCAGTATTCTATATTAATACATATAAGCGTCAATGAGAGTTGTTTGTAAAAAAATTACATCAGGTAGAACATGTTAATAAAAAGTACTTGACAAAGGAAAAATATTATACTTTAGTACCGAGATATAAGCAGTTTAGTTTAGAACTTTAGATATATATTCAAATAAGAACTACATGGTCGGGGATAAAGTTGAGCCTTCCACTTACGATTGCGCTTATGGTAATGGTTTCGGTCATTGTTGACGGTAATTAGAGTACAATCTCAGATAATTAGATTTCAGATGATGTGTATGAGATTTCATTATGGAGGCTATAATCAATTTTTAAAAAATTAATCCAAAAAAATATATTACAAATTTAGAACTAAAGGTACACATATTTTGATCTCCTCCAATATTTTGTAATATATTTTGTTACGATATTATAAAATTTCAATGTAAACAAACTTATACAAATAAGATCACTTATAATGTGTGATGTATCATAATTAGTTTGTTTACTATCACAGAAGTCATGTGTTCTAATTCTTTTTATTTTTCTTTTTTATTTCTATTGTGTAATTCCATATAATCCTAAGAATTTTAACAAAAATTAATAGTAGATCGGATTAATTACAGTACTTTGATTTTTAATACTTAAATCTAATGTGAATAATTATATAGTCGGTCATAAATGGTCAATAATAAATTGAGTCATTCATAAAATTTATATAAGAAGAACCATCAAGAATAATTTGGGTAATTTGAGCACGTTCGTTGACTTGATACATTTAAAATTATTGTCATTAATTAGTTTTCATAAACTGATAAAATAATTTTAAATAATAGATCAAATTGAGTATCTTTTAAATATATTAGAAAAGGTGTTTGCCAATCTTTAATCCCTAGATATATGCACATAATTCAAACTATTTATTTTTTATCTACTAATAAAATAAAACTTACAAATATATATACACTTTTTCAAATTAAAAAAATAATTATGTTTCTCGAATTTAAATTTTAGCCTCGGAATGTATGTTAAAACATAATATATATGAAATTTGAATGCACGAATTATTAATTTGTTCACCTAAATAACTCCAAGTCATACATTTGGGTTTGGCACGTAAAATAGGTTGTGATTTATTTGCAACAAAACTGATAACTTCTGACAATCGACCAAAAATGGATATTTTAATTTTGATGTCTACATTCGCAATCTAATCTATAATTAATATATGTATGTATAGAAATAAAAATAAAGATGGCCATTTAATAGATTTTCATGGATTTTCAAATTAATATATGTATGTTGTACACGACTCTGAAATAAACATTTTGACATTAGCCAACATCTATATATATATAGAGAGAGAGAAAGGATCTAACTTACATTATTTTTTAGTGACACCGAATTACACTCTACATTTTTAAAGTTCAAACGGTCGATACAAGCCGTCCAACATGATAAATATATTAAAATGTACTTGCAGATCAAATTTGACATATAATTAATAAATAATAATAACAATATTATGTCTGTCCATGTTATTTTATTTTTGAGACTTTGAACTTTACTTTTTGGCTTAACTTATAAAATATTGTCAGAATCATCCAATTAACAGATTGTTGGTATATTACTAAACTCTTAACTCTTAAAAAAAAAGCTGCATGTAATTAACAGTAGGACATGACGTGCAAGATCAATATACTTTTGGATGTATTTTAATAAATGCATAATAACTGACAATATGTTGTGAACAGAACTTCAATAAACTTTAATGAGTGCGTAATTGAGTATGAATGGATGCCGTATTTTAATTAGGAATATGATCCGTTTGTAAAATAATAAAGAAAATACTCCTAGCTTTCTTTGTTTGGGATTTTATGATATGAGATGTGGAATTATAGACTAATCATGTTGGCATCTACGGCTGCGCAAGAAATTCGTAATTCGTGATTCAATTCGAGTTTAATTAGAAAAAATTAGTAAAAAAATTGATTTGAAATTGAGTTCATTTGAAATTAATTCAAATCAAACTTAGTTCGAAATTAATTCAAACTAAACTCAAACTGGATCTGGTTCGTTCGAAATAGTTTCCCGAATTATTCTAGTTCGAATATCAAAGTAACGTGAACTGTTGATTTCCAATAATGACTTATGTTTGCTGATGACTTAAAATATAAAACCGTTCAACCATATGTTATAACTCGTAAGTCGTAACCCTCGCTCTCAGTTCTAAAACTCTAGCTGACTCTCACCTCTCGCTCTCGGCGACTATAATATTTCTTCCTTATCATAAAAAGATTTGTAAAAATAAAATAAAATTGAATTCATAAAAAATTCGATTTGAAATTGAGTTCATTCGAAATTAATTCAAACCAAACTCAAACCAGTAGTAAGTCTGATTTGGTTCAGTTCGTTTGCAGCCAATGGCACCGACTAAAAGAGTTATTTACTGTAAAATGGTAAAAAAAAGGCAGGGTAAAGAGGTAAAAAGAAGAAGTCCTGTGGTCTGTGTGTGTTGCCGCTTACTATTGGCAATGCTACAAAATGTCAGAATGTCAGAGATGGTGTTGCCTTATTTGTCGCACTTTTCCCACTTACACAGTTACACAATACAATGCAATCTTTTCAAACATTACTACTGCATATTTGCGCAGTGGCCACAAAAGATGTCCAGAGAACATATTAATCGACAGGTCTATCAGCATCAGTCTGCTTTACTCTTTATCTTTTTATCTTCCTTTTGTCCTCTATTTTTCTATTTTGTTTTTGTTCCATTTGTTCAATACTCCAATCCCAAACACGCAACACGAGACTTAGACTTGGATAGATAGAACTAGATAGAACGCCAATTGACTGAAATGGTATCCTTGAGTTCCTGCGGAGCTTCTAATCTGATCCGTTCATTTTGATCGGACAGATCAAATCAGATTTTGACACGAATTTCAAAGCAAAATTAATACTGGTCCCTCCATCACACCGGCTGAGAGTAAATCTGGACCGTTCGATTAGCTCCGCAGAACTCCGCACCTTAAAGCTCCACAGAGGATACGGATCCATCGTTGACTAGCTGTTGCCTTACCCAATCGGGCATTTTCATATTTTGAGGGGTAATTAATTAAAAGAAAAAAGAAGAGGAGCATTGGAGCAATGAATGAATGCCATGTCCCAGACAAGGAAAATGATGTTGCATATGATACGTACTATGCATGATGAAGTTTTTTTGGATTATAATCATAATAACATGTGGTCATCACATGCTCAAGCAAAGTCCTCCGTTGGATTATAATCATAATAATAATAACAGCATTTATGGACATAGTTGATGGTTGTGTAAATCTAAAGACATTCAACTTCAAGCTACACCTTTTTTAATTTGTTTTTTTTTTTCAAGCCACACCACATGTAACCATGGATTGATGAAAAACATTATCATAATCATCATCATCATCTGTGTCACACTTCCCAAGATGTAATAATTACTGTTGGAAGTTTGTTGCATGGTAGAAAGTTTCGAATTCTCATCCTCTGAGATATCTCAAACTTTGCGTGACTTTTTGGAATATCTTAAGCGTTCAAATACGTTCTACACGAATCTCAAAGCACAAATAATACTGGCTCCCTACGTTCCCCCGAATAGGCACCGGACACGTCGGTCATGCAAAAATTGAGATATCTAAGAGGATACGCACCCGAAAGTTTCTTCATTGCTCAATGCATGCAAGTATGCAAACGCCCAAAACATTATATAATCTCAATTGTGTACATTCTTATCATTCTCCTTCGTCGTTTTAATTTAATTTTTTACGCTATTAATTGCAGAGATTTGCAGTGGAATCGAATAATCATTAATCCTAATTTCTTGAAAGAAATCAAACTCCTCAATTCTGGGATTCCAACAAATCATTTTCTTGATTAGCAATCTACATACGAAACGAACAAATAGTACACAAAATCAAGGAGGTAAACTTAAATGAATAATTTATTAAATTATACGGCCCATGGGCTTATGAAAATACTTATTTATGGGCTTTTGGGATAAGGAAATT